>JAYMTJ010000425.1:0-11130 GCA_036897525.1 Pelargonium x hortorum | reverse complement strand
TAAAAAAGAAAAAGAAAAAAAAAAGTGGAATATACTAGGTCCTAATAGATACCAAAAACGATAGGATAGACATTGAAAAAAAAAGAATGTAAGAGATGTGCAGAATAATGTCAAATCAAAATATCAGTTCTTACCAAGTTAATGGACATATCCTTCCTTGTTAGCAACTTGTTAGTTGTATTGAGTCCATAAGTGTACCATACACGTAACAGCAGCTGTGATGGGCTGGACCTCTATTGGATTCTTGCTCACTGAACCATCCTCAGTGGGCCCATTAATCCAACGTTCTATATTCAAGTAAACGCCCATATCATGGGCCCAATACCATTTTCAACATATCAATTAAAGCAACGCAATACAAATGAAAATATCTGCATTTCAACGTCGCGAGTGACTCACAAATAATATATTGTAGGATTAAGATGTTAACATAGTGGAGAAAACAACACTAATGACGATGACAGATTTGTTTAGCTTAGAATTGTGAATTTATGATTAGAGGTACAATTAAAATAAATCCTATCAAATTGGGCAATTGGCCAAATTGGTAAATTAAATTGACTGGATTTTAATATTTATTGTTATTATTAAATAAATATATTTATTATTTATGGAATGCCTCTCTCTCTCCTCTCTGTCTCAGAGTTAGAGTCCTGACTCGTTTCTCTCTCTCTCTCTGGACTCTCTGGACTCTGGAGAGTGAAAGCAAATTCTCTAGAAATTCCTACTCCCGAAAAATCTCGGAAAATCACATTCTTTTCCGTTTTCCAGGAAAATTTTATAAGCTAAAAACCGACCTTCATTGAGCTTCCTCACTATTTTCTTGCTCAAGCAACGCCCCCACAACTCACTCCAACTCGGTCAGTGCTTCTTCAAAATCTACGCATTGGGTTGGTTTTGATCGGTTTTTGCTTTCTGGGTTTTGCTCCTTTTCAATTTTATCATCCGGGCTTTTGTTTTTTTCTCGTTCGATTCGTGTTTTTGTGAGCTCGATTTCATGTAACAATGGATCCGAACAGAGCTAATCACCCTGTTTTGCTCTCTTTTTGTCCCTGAAATTGGTATTTTGTTGTTCTATTTTGCTTTCTAATTTTTTTTCTTTCAAATTTTGTTTTTGGTGATGGTGTGATGCTGTTTGGATCAGAATTTTGTGTTGTGCTTATTTTGCTACTTTGTGTATGGTATTGTGGTGTGGACTGTAAAGCAAAGCTCTCCCCAAATTTGTCCATGGCTCTACTGTTATGATGTGACAGTAATATTGGTGATATTAGGCTTGTTTGATTGTTGAGCTATTGGTTAATATGTCACTATAACATTAATTATTTTGCTAGTTTTGTTTGTGTGAGAAGCAAGTGGTTATGTATGAAATGTGTTTTTGTAAGATACAGATTTGGTTAGGACTCTTAATTTACACAAGTACAAGCGTGGAGCATGTACTTCAATTCAACTATTATAAAAGGGCACAAGAAATTTAAGATCTTTTCTTGCTATTTGTCACCAAACAGTACTAATTAGCCGAATGAGTAGCTAGGTTATTGACTTGAAATATGCTGTCGTGTGAATGTGCTCATTCATTGACTATGGGGGCAATTTATTGTTTCATGAAATTATGAATCAGTTTCCTGAATTACAGTTTCATTTTACAGAAGCGTGCTACTCTGGGATTTTAGTACTTATTAGCTGAATGGGTAGCTAGGTTATTGTCTTAAAACGTGAATTTTTACGCTTCTTTTGAGTTTTAGTAAAAAACCTATAGGATTTCTTTTTGATGTGCCATACTGGATACGCGTTGATCTTTTGAATTAAACTTTGTGCATCTCGGGAGCTTTTGATAGATATCTGTATTGCTACAAGGTTTCTTATCTAATGAATGCTTATTTCCTGGCTTTTGCAGTTTTGATACTTTGTAGTCGTCTCATCATATTGCTCTATTGTTTCTGTATTTTTGCGAATTTACCTTTTCCTTTTTCAACAGGAGCCAGCACATGTCAATGGCTAAAGATGTTTCTGGTACTGAAGCCCAACAGAAAAAACAGGGTCTCTTAAAAGATCAAGTTCGGTTAGTTAAGAGAAAGGACTCTAATCGTTATCAGATTGTTCCATTTCAAGATCCTTTGTCATTTGAGAAGGGGTTCTTTGTTGTAATCCGGGCATGCCAATTGTTAGCCCAAAAAAATGATGGGTTAGTACTGGTGGGGTTAGCAGGGCCTTCTGGAGCCGGGAAAACTGTATTTACCGAGAAGATACTTAACTGTATGCCCGGCATGGCTGTCATATCAATGGACAATTATAACGATGCTAGTCGGATTGTAGATGGAAACTTTGATGGTAACTTGTTCATGCATAAATTTTTTAGTCAATCTGATTGAAAGATATAGAACTTTCATCTTTTAGTGATTTGACTGTACAATTTTTGAGCCTTTGTTCAAAGTATTGTAATGGTCTGAAGCTAATGTGGCATTAACTTCATATGTTTCAAATTTTCAAACAGATCCACGTTTGACAGACTATGACACATTGCTTCAGAATCTAAATGATTTAAAGGCCGGGAAGCAGGTTGAGGTTCCAATATATGATTTCAAGTCCAGCTCCCGTACCGGATACAGGTTAGATACCTCTATGTTGCTGCGAATGCTGAGTATTTTTCAACTACTTCCAGAGTTTTTGGGTGTTTTCTACATCTTATGTGGTTGTGTGCTGATGACAGGACACTTGACGTTCCTACTTCCCGTATTGTTATTATTGAGGGAATCTATGCTTTGAGTGAAAAGTTGCGTCCTTTACTGGATCTTCGAGTCTCCGTCACCGGTGGAGTTCACTTTGATCTTGTAAAACGGGTTTTGCGCGACATACAACGTGCTGGTCAAGAACCAGAAGAAATAATTCATCAAATATCCGAAACGGTTTGTTTGAAAACTGCTAAACATTTTTGTCTTTTGAGAATGTCGATTTTCAAAAGCTCTTACATGGCTTCTTTCATCAGGTCTATCCAATGTACAAGGCTTTTATCGAGCCAGATCTCAAGACGGCTCAAATTAAAATCATCAACAAGTTCAACCCCTTTACCGGATTCCAATGTCCAACTTATATTTTAAAGGTTACCATCCATGTAACATTTCACATATTTTCTGTTACTGGGTACCTTGTGATTGGATGCTTCTTCAATTTGTAGGTTTGCATTAGTCTCTCATGTCTACTTACTATATTTATTTCTTTCAGTCATCAAAGGACATAACAGCGGAGCAAGTTAAGGCCATTTTCACTAACGAACATACAGAAGCAACAGAACAAACTTACGACATATATCTCCTGCCACCTGGTGAAGATCCTGAAGCTTGTCAATCATATCTAAGGATGCGGAATAAAGATGGAAAATACAGTCTCATGTTCGAGGTTTGTCCATACAATTCATATTACTTATTACTGACGACAAATGACGCACAATTTGTTCAGTTGAATGGTTATATGGGTCGATTTGGTGGTAGTTATTTTTGGTAGATGCATATGATGTGGGGACACGTTCATCATGTCAAACATATACTTCACGTTTTAATCTTCTTTCTCCAAAGTTTCGATATTCAAGTGTTACCTCATTTAATTTGCTCCAATCTTCAGGAATGGGTGACAGATAGTCCATTTGTCATATCACCTAGAATTACTTTTGAAGTCAGTGTGCGCCTTCTTGGTGGGCTAATGGCCTTGGGATACACGATAGCAACTATCCTCAAACGGAATAGCCATGTTTTCTCTGATGATAGAGTGTGCGTGAAAATTGATTGGCTGGAACAGCTAAATCGTCACTATGTTCAGGTACTTCTGGCATGTAAATGTATATAAGAAAGACAATTCTTTGATTACTGCTTCGTGATTTTATTACGTGTATCAGTGTTCATTACTGCTGCTCGAGTTTTGTTATTGTACTTCTCCATGATAAATAAATGGATAAAAAATGGGCTGACCCGATAAGGCGAGTTGATTTCAACTTCTTGCTTGCCCTTTTCATATTTTTTCCGGACCTCCTTAATAAGAACTTGCTATTTCGTTACTTATGCCTATGGTGACATTGCTATTCATGCTTGTCAATGAAGGTTCAAGGAAGAGATCGCTTAGTTGTGAAAGAGGTTGCGGATCAACTGAATTTGGAAGGTTCATATACTCCCCGTACCTACATTGAACAAATTCAATTGGAGAAGCTTGTGAACGACCTTATGGTATGGCGACTTCTTATGTTTATGCTTTTACTTTATTTTTACATCTATTAGCAGTTGTGACACGATCATCCTACAGGCTCTTCCAGAGGATTTGAAAACAAAGCTCAGCCTGGATGAGGATCTAGTCATGAGCCCCAGAGACGCATTGTCTCGAGCCTCTGCAGATAGGGTTGCCGTGAGAAATAAATATCTGAAGAGGTGCATTCTTTAGTCAATACACATTGTTGTAAATTGGATATTGATGCTGGTGATAAATAACATATCCTGATGTATCTATGAGCCTTTTTTTTTTTTGTCGAAAGCTCTCTTCTGATGCTGTTAATTAACTATTAGTGTGACCGGTGACTATTTTGCAGTGGTATGTCACACTCGTATTCAGGACAGGGTGACAAGAATGCGTCCAATCTTACTGGATTCTCATCCAATAATCGAAGGTCTAATGGCGCTATACCAGATTCAACTGCCACACTAGCAAACCAGGTAATACATTTTATCACTACCTACATTTTTTTCTTCTACTACACTATGTTGGGTTGGCGATTCGGATTTTGGGTTACGGTTGAAATTTGACAGTACCTAATCTTAACCTGATACACAAGAGATGCGGTCATGTGGGTCGTGGGTTTGCCATGGAAGAGGTGTGGGTTGCAATATCCACATATCCTTTCCATCACAGGCCCAATATGAACCAACAAGCAAAAAAAAACGAAAAAGGGGGTTCATGCCCAAATTGCCAGTTCTAACACTATGGAATCTAACATTTTTTTTGTTGTTATTTTCATTTTGTAGGGGGTTTTCACTCAGCTTTCAGAGCAGATCTCGTCTCTAAATGATAGAATGGATGAATTTACTACTCGCATTGAAGAACTAAATTGCAAGTTAATTGTCAAGAAAGATTCTCCCAGTCAACAAAACATTGCTCTTCAAGCTGAGGCGTGCAACGGCTCTGCTCCGACTTCTTACTTCATCTCCGGTCTAGGCAATGGTTCCTTAACGGGGTCTATAATGCCTAATTCCTCGTCTTCTTCGCAGTTGGCCAAGGAGTCTCCTTTAATGGAAGAGGTACTGTGGCTGATCTTTTCATTCCCTTCTCTTCATTTATGAATATATTTTGCTGTTCTCAATAGTAGAAATATAGCTACAGCATGCCTTGGCAAGTATTGTCTCTCCTACCGTAGCAATGGCTAAAAATACTCCTTTTTGTCTCGAAATGAGTGTCCATTTTCTCTTTTTGGCCATCTAATTATGCCTGAATTTACAAGAATGTCCCCAAAGATAATTTAGTTAGAACTCTTTTACGTTTAACACTTGAACTGACCCTTAACTTTACGAAAAATGGGAAAATGTTCACTCATTTTGAGGCGGAGGGAGTATCAATATAAACACTAGATTTAAAGGACACAATTTGGTGTAAAAGGAATGAATGATGCAGTAACTGAAAACTTATTGAAGATGGGATACGTGGGATTGTTCATTTGTTATCGTTGACATTTAGAACGTAGTTGTATAGATATAGAAGGCGCTGGTTTCAGCAGACAGCAGTTACATTCTTATTGAGCTTCTATGGTCTGTTGCAATAACATCGTAGAGTCCAACAATATTGTTGGATAGTTGCCGTTGCATTACACGATTTACATCAACATAAACACTCAAATTAAGGACACAAACACAATTTGGTGTTCAAGGAACAAATGATTCAATAACTGAGAACTTATTGAGGATTCAATATGTGGGATTGTTCATTTGTTTCAGCAGACTAAGATCAGATAATGCTTATTATGCTTCTATGCTTTGTTGCGATAACTACATAGTTTTGCCGATATTGTTGGATAATAGTTGCTGTTGCATTACAAGATTCACATCAACATTTTGCACGATAGAATCAACACGTTTGGCATGGCACGACCCAACACATGATTAGGATTAATTTGCAATAATACCCCGAAGTATTCGTGTTGGGCGTATCATGCGTGTCACAAAATGACTAATTCACTGCGCGCATGTGATTTGGAGTCCAAACACGTTAATTTCGTGTCGTGTGGTGTATTACGACCCGAATTGCTAGATCTACGTGCTATTGCTTCTATGCCCTGTTGCAGGAACTGCATATAGTTTTGTTTGACGATATTGTTGGAAAATAGTTCCTGTTGCATTACAAACTCTTCTGATACGTTCCCGCTCTCTGATCACAGTTATCGGGCATCACACGGGGACAGAGACAGATCATGCATCAGCTAGACAACCTCAACAACGTCCTCCGGGAGAGCTTGGGGGAGAGGTCTCGCCTGGTCAAAACGAAAGGCGTCTCAGTCAACGCCGATCCTATCAAAGTGCCTCTAATACTATCTATAGCAATTGGTGGTTTGGGTCTCTTTTTGTTCAAGAGCTATTTATACCCCAGAAACTGATAGGTTCTCTCTCTCTTTTTGTTCATTTGAGTCCCACTTTTTTTCTTCTTAAGTAGTTAGCAATATTTGTGCCCTTCTGCTCGGGAAAAAAGACTGAGAAATCAACTGATGGATCATCAAGTGATTGTGTTTTTGGAGGCTAATAAGAGCTTTCAAGTGCTGAGATTGTTGAACTTAAAATGGAGGGTACTTCAACAAATTTTGTATTTTTTTTGTGGGTCTACAATGTTCATTTATCTTATATATATCTATTTATAGTTTATAGTTAATTCATAGTTGACATTTCTCTTATCATTTCCAAGATTCATGGCCTAATGTTGCAATATTGTCTCCCACTCTTCTTCTTGCTTAGAATTATTGTTTAGATGTCATTTTGAACATTTACACATTGAACTACTAAATATGTCCTGCAGCAAAAATTATGGCAAAATTGGAATCTATTTGGTTGAACATATTGGCGTTTTTGTTGGTTTACCACTAATTTTATCTCAAAATAAGGAGCCCCGAAACTGCTACAAGGGGAGTTTTACGTCTCTTCTCAATACTTAACCTTCACAATAAAAACCTCGGAAACACCTCATGTAGCTTTACAAATAGTCTCACACTAACTTGGCCTCGAAGAGGAACCCTCGAGGCACTGTATGTAATATGTCACAAGGAGGGGAGCCTCCAAGGTACGTATTAAAAAGTGGTTAAGGTCTCGACGCATGTCATATGATGTTGAATTAATCTGATTAGCAAGTTATTGATGTTTTTTTGTCTCGGACAAGTGATCTCAAGTTCACAAATATGTACTGCATGATATGATATTGTAATTATTTATTATACAATTTACAAAATTGAAAAAATTGAGTAATTGTCCTATATTTTCCTACTATTTACAATTTTGAGCCAAAAGTTTTTTTTTCCGCTCTCTATACAATATTACAATTCTACGTTTTTTTTTTTTTGTTTTTTTTTTTTTTTACAATCTTACGCGTGAATGTCTTCATCAACTTTTCTAATAAAAGCAAAAGTAGATTTTCCATTGGCAACGAGACTTTAATAAATCGATAACTAGTTAGAACTAATTGGTGAAGGTCTCGTGCATCAATATCAAAAACATTTTTTTGTTCTCCAAATGTACACAAGCAACGACAAAATGTAAAAATGGAGGGATTTATTATTAATATAACACTTATAGATGTGTAAAAGTTGCATTACATTTACCTAATTTGTGTTATCTAATAACTTTATCGGCCTTAAATGTGAAAAAATATACTTATGTGATTTGCACTCTAGTTTAATTAGTAAATTCATATACATGTATGATAGTAAGTTAAACCAATAATTAAGCACAATTTTTGTTATAATTCAAACAATAATGGTGTATACAACACAATTTTTAATCGAAGTACATTTTTTCTAAAAGTGTCTACATATGAAAATAAACTTTTCGCGACATGATATAATGGTCATTTGCCCTAAATAATAATAATAATAATAATAGTGTGTTGTCGATCCAACCGCAAAAAAGTAGCTTGGTTAATCTATAACCAAGTCTAGAATAAGAATTAAACGACTTAAAAGTGTTTATAACAAGTTTACGGCCCACTTGGGGCACTTCATAGTAGAGCTAGAAAAATGAACCCGTACCGTGGGCACCCGCAACCCAACTCTAAAAATTAGTAGAGTTAAAAATTGGGTCGGGACGAGTATACCTGCAAAATCAGTGTGTTTTATGTCTAATACCCTAAAATTGACCCTAACTCGACCTGAACCAACCATAACCCGTTCAATCCTAAGACCCTTTAGGGTCAGGGTCCCGAATCCGACCCGACATTTGGCCACCTCTACGGTTGCGGTTGGTGGCCAAAAGATGTGGGCTATAGCTTTGGGCCGAGTAGGATAGAAAGCCCAATTTTAGAGCGCGTACTAGCGTATTTTCTCTTCGCACCAGTTTCATCTTCTTGTCTCCTACCTAAGATTTTGTATTTTAATTTTTATACCATTCGCTTCTGAAATTCTGATCTTACTCTTCAGCTCTGAAATTTGTATTTGATTTTGTTGTATTAGGAATCAGCCATGTTTATGTGTTTATGATTCTAGATGCATAATTTAACTGTAAATTGATGTGAACTCTGTATTAATGTTATATCATTGAAATTAGTTGACTGCCAGTGACTTAATCTCGTTGAAATCATAGAATTCTTACATTACTAATGTGATACAACATATCTTTCTAGTTAGCTCATACAATACTTTGGCTTGATTACACATGAATCAGGTTAGAATAGGGGTTATGTGTTCAACAAGGGGTTTTTGAGTTTTTGAACTTTTTGTTTAGTAAACCGGAGCTACTTTGATACATATATTTCATAAAAATAATTTTATGTTACGATATTTATATATTTGACACAAATGGCACATATTTTTACTTTTGTTATCAAACTATTTTGGCTTTTAAACGTTGTTTGGAAGCTACTTCTAGCTATTGAAATGTGTTCCTAAACAAGCACTAATTAATTATGATGTATCTGTATCTAAATTTCGAATAACAGAAGTCATGAGTTTACTGCTAATTCATGAGGAAACTCTTCATATCCCACTCTCAAACCCAACCTCTCATTCACACACACATTCATATACTATCGCCTCCTTATGAACTTTACCGGTGCCGGGAAGAAGCTAAGTTATCACAACTGGTACCTTTTTTTATATTCTTATCTTCTTTTTTATGCTTCTATTTCTCCTTCCACTTGATGCTAATTTCTTGAGGTAGATTAGAACAATTTCAACATGTTTTTTTGGTTAAAAATTGGAATGAAAATAAAAAATGGAAATGAGGATGAGATTCTCATTCTCAAAACATATTCACACAAAAAAAATAAATAAATAAATAAATAAAAAATCATTATCCAAACATAAACAATGAGAATCTCATTCTTATCACTCATTGTCTATATGTTTTGTTCAGTTAACAATACTACTTCGCTGTTTGTCTACACATTCTCATAGTCAATTCACATAATTTTCACTCACTAATAACTATCTTCACTTAATTGTACTTTTTTATTTTATAACTTTATGCACTTGGTCTTATCCTTTTGTGTTTTTTGAACTAGAGATGTTTTTTTTTTTGTTGAATATGCAGCTACAAATGTCTCGAAAGAAAACAACAAATGAGATTGCCTCCAGTAGTTGTGTTGGTAGAATTAGTGATCTTCCAGAAAATGTGATTGAATACATTTTGGAGAAACTAGAAATTTGGGATGTGGTTAGGACTAGTGTTTTGTCCAAGAAGTGGAGGCGAAAATGGACCTCACTTCCACATCTCAGATTCAATGACCTATTTACTGATCGATACAAGGAATGTTTTGAAAGTGTTATCTCTAGGGTTCTTTTTCAGCACATTGGTCCTATACCTAAGTTTTACCTTAGCGTACCTGCTGATATACCAGACTCTTCGAGCATGATAATCCCATGGTTATGCTTTTTATCCAAAAGTGGTATTAGGTATTTGAATTTGACACTTGACCTCCAGTACCGTGATGAGTATGATGATAGTGATTGTGACCTCATATTGCCTAGTGACTTCTTTTCTCGTTCCGAGTTAAGAGTCTTGTCGCTTGTAATTGTTTATTCAGAACTCCATTTGCTTTCAATGGATTCCGAAGCCTAACATCCTTCACTTGTCACAACGTTTCATTTGAGGGTCTTGGTTTTGGGTCTGTAATCTCTCTCTAATTCAAGAACTAACCTTAGCTGACTGCCACGGACTTGAACGCGTCCTTTCCAATATTGACGTCATTGTTGATTTTTTTAAGGTTGACGAATACTCAAAACCTTTCTTCGTTCTCGATTACTCTTCATGTTCGTGGATATCCTGCCAAGGAAGGAACAAGGTCTTACATTTCAGAGTTCTTTAGTTGTTTGCACAATCTTGAAAATCTTACTTTGCGGGGAGGATGTATTGTTCAGGTAAGAAACTAAACCTTATGTATGATGCCTTGTGCATTGAAATATTGGTAGCTGGTGAGGGTAATTTGTAGTTTCTAACTTCATGTATTTGGTTTGTAGATACTGTCAAGTGAAGTTGTTCCGAAGAGACTCCCAAGTTTGCTTTATTTGAAGGATCTGAAAATCGTGCTATTTGATTTTGATAACTTGAATGCGATTTCACGTCTTCTCTGCATTATCAGAAGCTCCCCAAACTTGCAGCTTCTTGACATTTTTGTGAGTCACAAAAATACAACGTATATATTTGCTAGTGCATAAAACTATAACTGAGAGCTCTCAAGTCTCAACCATCAATTTGAACTTTTAGTGAAAAAGGAGATATACTTCTATAAAAGAGTACTTATTAAGTTTCTTCTACAATCATTCAGTTCTCTATTGATATCAATGTTTTTTTTTTATGTACTGCTTTATTTAGATTTCTGAGGCGGAAAATAAATAAATACTTTCTCCGTTTCAAAATAAGTGTCCACATTTCTATTTTGAAAAAAATTAAGGAGAAGTTAGTTAGTATG
>JAYMTJ010000424.1:0-11131 GCA_036897525.1 Pelargonium x hortorum | reverse complement strand
TGGCTGGTTGAATTTTGTATGGAATTCGCAGTTTTGTTGTCATTTCTGCTTTGATTTAGGGTTTTGTTGATTCGTTTGCCCTGGTATATTTTAGGTATGTAGATTCGGTGTTGGTTCTGTTCTGATCTGAGATTTGATTGGCGAACTCGTTTGGATCCATTTCAATCGTTGGATCATGTGTGATTCTTGTGAAAATGTGTGCAATTCTAGTTAGATCCTAATTGAGCTTGATGACATGCTTCTAAATCTTTTAAAATGATGTGGTAGGTTTTCACGTAAGCCTAAATCTCAGATCTGTTTGATCTCGGTCGGGGACATTGGTAGACCAATTGTCATTTTTGAGTATAGCTTATAATGATGCTTGATTGTGTTAATATTAGATGCAAGTGTTTGTCCTGTTCTTCTATTCATACAATTCAATTGTGCTCATTTCTTGTATGTGAACTGATGATTGTTTGTACAGGGATCCACAACCACAAAGAAAAATGGGGCTGACATTTACGAAGCTGTTCAGTCGGCTCTTTGCCAAGAAAGAGATGAGGATTCTGATGGTTGGTCTTGATGCTGCTGGTAAGACAACCATCTTGTATAAGCTTAAGCTTGGAGAGATAGTCACAACAATTCCTACTATTGGTGAGTAATTCTCGCTCAAATTGTTATTGCTACTCGCGATTCCTGTGCTGTTATTGAGTTAACTAATTGTTATGCCAAGCATCTTTTTATATCAATTATGTTCTGCCGCACTAACTTAGAGTAGAAGAATAGTTTTTTTTTTTGTTTTTTTTTGTTTGTTAAATGAATGATGAGCTCCTTCACCTTTGTTGGTTTCTCAGCATTACCCAGACCCTCATGCTATGAAAATGCTATGGTCCCCTCTTGTTTTGGGAGTTCCATTGATTAGTGCCAGCTTCAATGTTTGTTATATTCAAATTTTTTTACCTACTTTCAAAAATAGAAGGCGGCTCATGTTGGAGGGAGATCATTTTAGCTCCAGAAGTAAGCTACATAAAACGAGGCAAATAGGTCTTCTGTCTGTGAGATGCCAAACAATCTTTTGTTTTTCATCTCTCTTAATAACTATTTATGATATATGTTATTTAGTGAAAATGACTACGCAATCACGATGTCTTAATGGTTAAAGAATTATATTCTGTAGGTTAATAAAATGATTGAAAGCTTGACATTCTATGTTCTTAACTTTTGCTGTTTTTAAGAATTGGAAGAACTTGCATACTTGGTTTACAAGATGTTTCTATTAATAATGGGTCGACTATCATGTTCAAAGATCTTTGGAGGTGTTTAGTATTGATGAATGAATATTTTATCTCTACTGGATCTCTACTTTGCACTATAGCTTGGATGAAAATACAAGCCTTAATGCGTCTTATCATTTTCCTTGCTCCGTGGAATTAATACTCACACCAGTGCAAAGATTTGTCTATACGTACCTTATCCTATATTCTTTATTGACAGGGTTCAATGTGGAGACCGTGGAATACAAAAACATCAGCTTCACAGTTTGGGATGTCGGGGGTCAGGATAAGGTGTGAACTGTATACAGTTTCTATTTTCAGTGTTCTTTACTTTTGGAAACCACAATTTCTCTTATTTAATTAGGTCTGGGATATTAGCAGTTCTGGTTTTGGTCAAAATATATTAGGAGCTTGTCAACCCTCCTTGAATGTGACAGTTAATCAATAAGTTCACTTGTTGTACAGATCCGTCCCTTGTGGAGGCACTACTTCCAGAATACTCAGGGCCTCATTTTTGTGGTGGATAGCAATGATAGGGACCGAGTTGTTGAGGCCAGAGATGAATTGCACCGGATGCTAAATGAGGTTTGTTGATTACCATTCAGCTTTTGCACTCTACCTGTCTATGCTTGTTGATGCCTAAAACTAGAGTGTTCCATTACTTCACAGCCGTTTCTTAGTACCTGTTATAACTGTACTTGAAATTTGAAAATAGATTACCAATTTACCAGTGGTTAGCTGGCCAACTGTCGCACATGTGAATATGTATATATGAGGATGCTCAACCAGATACATTCTGAATATTATGAAAGAGAAGTACTATGAATATAAGAAAAAAGGTTACGTAGGGTATGAAAAGAAGCAAGTTATTAAATGCCAAGCAAGTGACACATTTCACATTGAGTGGAACATATAAGGCACTTGCTTAGCTGTTTAAATTGGTGCTGAAAAGACGAAATTGTATTTAGCTATTACTAACAAAGACCATCTTTAGCGATCCTTTTGATTATGTGGTTTGAAATAGAAGTTAGAAGGGAATAAAAGTGAAAAGCTGAAATTTAATGCTTGACCTTTCTATTTCAGGATGAGCTGCGAGATGCAGTGTTGCTTGTATTTGCTAACAAGCAAGATCTTCCCAACGCAATGAATGCTGCTGAGATCACTGATAAGCTAGGCCTCCACTCTCTCAGACAGCGCCACTGGTAAATCGTTTATTTAACTGTTCTCTATTTTGATGCACATTTCCAGTTTACATCCGATGGGGAGACTGACATGCTTCTTGGGTCTTCCCAGGTACATCCAGAGCACCTGTGCTACCTCCGGAGAGGGTCTTTATGAAGGTTTGGATTGGCTTTCCAACAACATTGCTAACAAGGCAAGTAGAACAACTCTCTCTCACAATTAATAAATGGTGCACTATCACGTGTTTAATGTTGGGTTCTTTTTATAAACTTTCTCACTTTCTCCTTTTCTCTTACAGGCATGATGAGGAGGCGACTGGGTAGAGTTGTTTTGTGGACTGGCTATTCTGGATGCAGGGTGGATGTTCTCTAGTTTCTTCTCTTTTCTTTACCCCCTACATTTCTCTGGGGACTACTGGATTGTGATTCTGTCTTTATCGGAGATCATCTTTGTTTTCATTCATTTAGGACTTTAAATTGTAATGGATATGATGGATGTATACTTACTGTTTGAATTTTTTATTCTCTTTTTGTTCTTTTACATCTATTTTAACCTATGATATGATGGTAAATGAAACTGTGGACAAAGATCCTATAGACCTTGTATATCATTCAAATTCATATTGTATTACTCGCTCCCCTTATTTTAATAATGTCTTATTTCTGGAAAAGAACATTAAACATTGGAGAAAGATGGACCAATCTAAGTAAAAATTTCCAGATTTTACCTTGTCCACTTTATTGCACCGAAACTAGTTATTTATGACTGAATAGAGGGGGCAAAAAGTAGGGTTGGGTAGGGTTGAAAAACCCTAATCCGACCCTATAGGGTCTTCGGATTGGTCGGGTTAGAGTCATTAGTGGGTTTTAGGCATAAAACAGTGGGTACGCCCGACCCAACCATTCCGATCCGATTATTTTAGCGTTGAAAAATCAAACCCAAACTCGATATTTTTAGAGTCGGGTTGTGAGTACTCGGGGTACGGGTCCATTTTGCCAGCTCTAGTCTGAATCAAGAAAAATAGCAATGGCAGAATCTAAAAGCACCCTACATTATTTTTTTACAGGGAATTTAGTTGCATCTATCTCTAATGATCTTTTTGCCACTGAGCCTTAACCAAATCTACTAGGAAGTTGACCACCTTACTTTTTCTGCGCATCTATCTCTAATGATCTTTTTGCTACTGAGCCTTAACCAAATCTATTAGGAAGTTGACCACCTTACTTTTTCTGCATGTGCAAATTTTATAGCTCAGTTTGGAAGTAAGAGTTTAAAAACCTACACAGAAATTAGATTTCATACTAGGAAATGCTAATGATGTGTTCTCCAGAACATGCAAATACTAAAATGTTATACCTGGATATTTACAATGGGTGTCTAAGTTTTGATCTAATCTAATTTCAGTTTCAACGCCAGTACTGAGCCCACCGATGAATAGTCTCAACCATTTGAGGAAACAATGCGCTAACACTCTCATTGATCAAATCCTGGAAATAATGAACGCAAGCTTCATCACCCAAATCCAGCCGGAACTTCTCCTGAAGCTATAGAAGCCATAAACAGAATCTCTCAATTAACAAGAGATAGAAACATGCTCCGAGCAGAAATGATATCATGATTATGAACTTACCTTAAGAATTCCTTTTTCAGGATCAGCAGCTATGTCGGGAATGCTGGAGCCCGCCATTAGATGAAACAGGTTTAATATCAGGTTGCTAGACTTCCGGAGAATGTTGTATGCTTCACAACAATAAGATTTAAATCTTGTATAATATGGGCTGCCCAAGAAAAAAAAGATACCATTAACTTTCCCGTGGTTATTCCAAGTCATGAGCTAATTTAATGATGTTATCCACCAAACAAAGCATAAAATGGCACTGAAGAAATAAAAATTACCTTCCAGCTCCACCCATAGCCTCGACCATTTCTTTGCAAAGCTTCATTGGTGGTGGAAATGGCTTAGGATCTCGACCAAGAATAAATCCAAAATCAACGTGGAAAAGAGCCCCATCATCTCTAAGTAGAAGGTTGTCTAGGTGTCTGCAGACAAGAAGATCAATTTCCTCAGAAATGAAACTCATTTGACTCGCACAAAAGGTCAGCTGTGAGCCGCAAACCTGATACTCTCAATCTATACAACTGGATGTAATATTAACCTGTCTCCAATGCCCAATATATATGTGATAACAGAGTAGCCAGCACAGCTTTTTATAAATGTCTCAAGGCAAGTGGCAGTAATCCCGAATGGTCCTTGCTCATCAGCATGAAACTTCTGCAAATAACTAATAATGCTGCGATGCTCGGAGAGAATCTGAGATAACACAACCCCAATTCTTGACATAAAAAGATAGCAATAATCATATTCCAAAAAAATACTGCATGATTAATGGGCTAAAACTCAGTTATGTAGATAAAAACAGGTCGTTAAAAGATATAGACACTACAGAAACTTCACAAGCAACGTCAACAGAATACTGAAGTTATAAACGTTCTCAGGTTGCAACATGTTTGCCTAGCTCATGCTAACAGAAATTATGAGCAATAAAGTCGACACATTAGTATTAACAAAATAAAAATGTCACCATAAATAATATCTGTCCGCAGAAATCACACGATTATGCTCCATAAGTTCTATCCTCCCAACTTTAATACTTTTAAGATCAATGAGAGCAATAAAATTTTAAAGAAAATATGACATATATGGCAACTGTGTTTACTGTGCAATATGGATACAGAGAACAGAGAGCATCCTTGCCTATGAGTAATGTGTCTTGTAAACATGTACCTGTGCCAGAGAACGGGATGGTATGAATTCTAGCATTCCTTCATCTTGTCCAGTTGCTAACACTCTATATGGAGTTAAATGCAGATCAAGATTTTCCAATTTAAGCAACCGGTCCATAAGTGATACCATTTGAACAACCTACAGGAACCACATGTCATCGCATTAAAATTTACTGTTATGTCATCAAGCACACACGCATGCATTCCAATATTAAATCGTCACCGTCAAGGTGTGCGAAAGCAGCATAAGAGAGAGAGCAAAATTTATAATACACCAGAGAGCATAACCTTACCAATTGATCTTGCCGAAGATCATCTCCCTTCTTAAATATGATCTTGCAACTTCCACCATTGGCTGTTCGGAATGTCAGGCGCAAAGGGTGCAGTGCACTTTTGAATATTGATGACTCTGATGGAATAATCCCTGTGATAAGAAGTCCTGGAGCTAGTGGTGAACGTATTGGCTGGACATATGAAGAAAAAGTTAAACAGCTGTCTAGAATTACAGAAGAAAGCAAAAACATGTCCGTCAAAGTATATAATACAGATAAGAGGATCAATGGACAAGAAACTCAATGTCAAAGATGTACCTCTTCGAAGTAGGTAAGTTCACTGAGAAGACCAGAGAGAAGCTGTCTAAGCTTTTCAATCTTTTTCTGCGTATTGCCCCGCACATTTCTAACATCTCTTGTTATAGAACACAATTGAGCAGTCAATTCTGTCTGGCTGACCAAACTTTGCCACAATTTAAAACCATCTTCATCTCCATTAACACAATCAGTCAACTACCATAAAGTGGATGGAACAAAAGTTAATATATTTGTTTTCTTCTACTAGGCAAATGAATGCTATTAATCAACATTTTCAGCACATGACTCTGTTAGCTTACAACTTCCGTGCTAGATATAGTAGAATTATGATGCATTCGTACCGTTTTTTTTCCCTTTCTAAGGTACAAATGTTGACGTTCTACAGCTCAACGTGCTTCACTTTTGGACATCATCAATTAAGAAAGATATTCCATGTAACTACACCACCCCTCCCCCAACCCACATACACACACTCCCAAAATTCTAAAGTTAGAACAAGGACCTCAATGGCAAAAGATTATTTTCTCATTAATAAATTAAAACTACGGGCATAAACCATCAATCTATCTGGTTTAAAAGGGCTTATAGAGCATATGTGGCATCTCTACATCCAATTAAGTATGAAAATCTGCAAACTCACCCCTTCATCATTTTCTCTTCCAGGAGCTCATAGGTTGAATAAAAACGTTTGGCATATGCAGGATCATAAAGTTCCACAGCAACATACCAGCGAAGAAAGCTAGCAAACTCAACATTGCGTAAAGCTGTAAAAAATTCAAGTGTATTCTTAGATGCCACCAATAAGTTAACTACTAAGTTCCATTAAAAATTGTAACACTTGAATGAACTTTTTGTGCATTCAATTATATGGATGTTTGGTGTAATGCATACCACGCTGCACAAGGAACTGAGAAAGACGAGATTTGTCAGAACGCTCAAACCTAAGGGCCTGAACAAGTTGAAGCAAGTAACACTGCAGTTCTTCATCATCAGCTCTTTCAAGAACACTGACAGCATATGCACGAACCTGTACAAAGTGTTACGTGTTGCAAGTCAAGAAGAAAATTGTACTAATCTACATCAATAAATAAATCATACTAGTATATACAAAAGAGGCCCCAACACCCAAGAAGATCAATGGCTTTCACAATTTATCGTCTAATATTATATGACAGTAATTTCTTCTATGAAATCATATTCATGATTCAGAAAGTGGATGTCAAGATAATCTGCACCTTTCCCCGAGAATGTCTTCGAATTGTTTATTTATTCCTCTTAATCAAGACTATTACTTTCACCAGATAAAAAACAAATAATAATAACCAAATAAATGATTTACATGGAGTAAAGTTAGGGATTCATAAAATTGAGAACTAGGAGATATAATAAGTTCATGCACCATGATCCAAAAGTGTTAATTTGTACATATCTGCTAGGAAAATGTGTATGCCAAACTGATGCATATTAGGCATTTTGCTTTGCTTATCCCAAGAAGACTATGAAGTAAAATAGTGAAAACAAGTTAATGATGAAAAAGGATGATCGAAAATTAAGATACCAGCTATTAACAAATATTAACAATTTGACATAAATATTACTTTTATCAAAAGAACTTATAATGTTGAAGTATATATCCCACAATAGCAAGTGTCTGGAGTTTGAGAATACTTGATATACTAGTTAGGTCCTCCACTTAAAAACTCAAGTTTTTAGGTGAGTTGGGCCTCTAATATGGTACCAGAGTTGGTTCATGAGTCTTGGGGATTGAGTGGAAAATGAGTGGTCTCCCTATGTAATTATTGATCCACATGCATAATGCCTACACATGAGGATGAGTGTTGAAGTACCTCAATTTGAAACTATGGGGTTTGAGACGGCTTGATAAACTAGTTAGGTCCTCTCTACAAAATGATTGTTTTCTTTTGGAAATGTACACGTGATGTCCTTATAAAGAGATATGAGCAATGTTTTTAATATATATTATAAGACACATGACCACCTCGCGTAAAAGCTTAAATTGTTAAGTGGAAACCCCAGCTAGTAAATCAACAAGTCTCAAACTCTACACTGGCAATGAGGGATGCTTAAAACGCCCCATCATGTAAATGTCTGCTCTGCACATGGGTTCAGAATTACACGATGAGGCAAAGCCCAACATGGAACCACCTCTGATACCATGTCAAATTTTACTTCAACCTAAAAGCTTCGGTTATTTAGTAGAGGCTCCACTTAGTAGTTTAAGCTTTTAGATTAGTACAGTTCAACACGTAATTGAAAATTATGTGGTAAATGGGTTCAATAACATCCTTAGATTTCTTTACCGAATCTTAAAGAGATAACTCAATATTTCAAGAGGTCAGTTACGAATGTTATGTCAGTGTAGCCCTTTTACTCTGCACTATGATTCTTGAAAGACGAATTATGAATATTATGAGAAGGGTACTGTTAGTAGCAGTATAAACAGACACATTTAAGAATGTGAGAGAAATAGGTTATCACTGTAGCTACAGAAACACAATAAGCAACAGCTTTATCTAAAAATAACCTGCCTCTTCACTTTCAAATAAAGGAGAAAGTAGCTCCAGTGCATCACTGATATCAATCATTTCCCACCTGCCCATCAACTCTATTGCTTACCTTGCTTCCTGCAAATACACAAGTACGAAAGTTTTCATCAGTGGCCATAGTATTATTCACTAACAAATGATGATATGTAACAGTAATTAGAGAGGGTGACCAACTTAACACAAAGATGTAACATATCAAAATGCAGAAGGCACTGAGATTTACAAAAGTAGGAGTCCAATAATTATATAAGATGAAGGGGAAAGAAAGAGAGAAGCAATACTTCAATCATTTGATCCACAAGTTTATGTTTACAAGGAAGAAGAGAGAACAAACTATTACCTGAAGATCACTCCATTCAACACATCGGAGAAACTTTGTGAGAGCCCTCTTCTCTGACAACAACGAGAAGCGAAATTTCCATAGGAGTTGTCTTTCGTCTCCACTCAAAGTCCTTGTTGGTGGAAATTTAAGTATTCTTTGTATTAACCTTAAAAGAAAAAGTAACTAAAACTTTTAGCTCATGAAAACTCAATTAAAGAACACAATAACACAACCATGGAGCAGAAGATTTAGCCACAAGTAACAAACTCAGTCCTTTAAAAAAGAAACAAAAAAAAAGTAGAATATAATGATGATCTTATCAACTATTATATTACTAAACAATAAGAAAACCAACCATTTTATGTGCAAAGCTCAATATCAGATATTCAATATGCAAATGACATTTACGGCCAAAATGTTCTATATAACACAATCCATTCCTGGGGTTATGGAGTAAATGTGTATCAAGCAGCAGGCTCATCCCTCTATTTCCTTCTCATGTTCTAACTGCTAATACTGCTAGCATGAGTGTGCATGTGGACGAGCACCAAGGGATTTACCAAGAAGAGTGTTTCTAAGCACTAAAATATCAACTCCTAAAGGATATGACGACCAAATCCAATGTTTTACATATTTTAAAAATATTCCCTTTAATTATTAGAATATCCTAAGATGAGTTTGTGTGAGTGCGCACGGGCGGCAGGCCTGCACACATCGATCTAAGGATTTACCAAGAAGAATGTTTTTGAACACTAAAATATCCATTCCTAAAAGACAAATCCCATGTCTTAAATACTTTACAAATATTCCCTTCAAATATTTTTAGGATACATAAGTTTCAAAGTTAAGTAAATTCAGGTCTAAGGTAGGCAATGAGAGTTCAAATGGGATTATGCTGGTGAAACTCGTTTCTGGAGGTCAATTGTGAAATTTATACTAAATTATTTCACATGACCTCAATTGAATACAAGGAAAGCAGTCAGAGAATGTTTTTATTATTAGTAATGTTTTAAAAGAGTACACAGATACATGCAAACTGATAACTGATCTTTAACAGGACACTTGATTTCGCCAGTAAAGGTAAAATTGATTGAAATTCAAAAGCCTGATTAAATTTTTGTCAGAGTAACATATTTGAGAATGGCTAGTTAAACATGATCAACCAAAGTAAATGACCCATTGACTTGAATTTGTCAACCAACCTAACTAAGAGAAAACAGATCTACAGACTGTTTGTTTCACGTACTCTACAATAATTGGAAATTTTTTATCAGCAATATATATATATATATATATATATGAAGTCTATAGCAGTATTGACAAGCTCTATTTTTCCCTAATTTAGAGCCACAGAAGCATTAGCCAATATTTTGAGATGTAATGAATCACCATTCACAACCGAAGCCCCAAAACTTAAGCATAGTGAACACAACTATTCATGGTACTTGTACTCTTTCATCATATGTGAGTACACTCAGCATCCATGCCAAAAGAAATTATGTGGAGAAACAAAATATAAACATAAATATATAAATGTATTGAAATTCATGATTAAGGACTAGCATACTTCCTCTCATTAGAACTTGGTTTAAGATCTCTATCAATGATGCCACAGGTTAGACTTCTGGCCAGCTTTAGCTGCTTTTCCTTGTATAGGTTTAGCCATCTCTCTTCTGGGTCCCACACAGTAACAAGTTCATTTGTTGAGCCCATATTAGGTGGTAATTACAAGAAATTTGCTCCAGACTCCTACATATCAATTAAACAAAACTTATGCCGGTGTAAACATAATCCGAAAAGTAAAAAGTTGCAATTACATAACTTAAATGACAGCAATACGCAGTGGTCACAATGTTCCTATAACAAAGTTTACAAGGCATGTGTACACTTTGAACAAAAGTCAATTAGTACATGAATTTGAGGACTCCAGACGAGCATTACCTGAAATACAACTCGATGTTCAAAACCACAGAAATCAACAACAAGGTATATATGAGAACTTCCATTTTTACAGCTTTCACGTTCCTTGATTTTATCCATTGCTTTAAATGCAAGGCGGTCCAGCCAATCTATACGTTGAATCTGACCCACTACAAGAAATAAAGCGTTTTTGCGACGGAATTTGCGACAGTTTTTTTTTCATTTGCGACAGATTTGCGACAAAAAATGTCTGTCGGAAAAGACAATGTCGAAAAAAATTTGCGGCGGACATTCCGACTGATTTGCGACATATTTGCGACTGAAAAATACTGTCGCAGATTTTGAAATTTGCGACGGATGTCCGACGGAATTTCCGTCAGAAATCTGATTCCACAATTCAAATTCGTTAACTTTTGCGATGACTTTTCGACTGTGTATTTCCGTCGAAAATGCAAATAAAAAAAATAAAAAAAATTAATTGATATTAATTTTTTAATAAAAAATTAATATCAA
>JAYMTJ010000423.1:0-11140 GCA_036897525.1 Pelargonium x hortorum | reverse complement strand
TGATCAAAGATCTCAACGTTGCAGTTGATGATTTGGTAATATTCGATGTGGATCAGTTAAATAATGTTGTTATACAACCGTTTTCAAAATCTGGGTGCGCCATGGCCATCACTACCCCGCATGGTAATCTACCTATGTAAGCCAAGTTCAATTATGATGTTTTACAAATTTATAATGCCAATGTATAGGCCAATTTTAAATTCTGAATGGTTTGCAATTCATATGTCGAGATAATAACTATTATGGGTGTCTATTGTAGCGCTTGATGTGAACAAAATAAGTATATAACCGTTACGTGTGCCGTGTTCGAAAACCAATGTAGTTTTCGACACATGACGACCCTACAATGCAACAAAACAAAGGCATTCTACATGTAACAGTTTGGCTACTTCATGACCGAATCACGTTCGATGCAATTAGCTCGTTGCACGGTTTACATAGATGTTGTTTTTGGCAATAATTACTGGTTTGTGAATTATGTTTTCTATATATTTGACCCGAAATTGCTTAAATTTATGAAAATTATAAAATGACCCAATTCAATAAATATAATAGACCCATGGACCCAATAAACATACAACTAACAAGAACCTTAGTGTAGCCCAACCAATATTATGTCCATATTTCCTATTTCTCAGCCATGAATGTGAGTTTATATGGTGTTCAACAATCTAGTCACAGTATCCAATGTCCCTAAAATGAATAGAAGAAAATTTTAACCCTACCTTGGTTACAATGGCAAGGTTTAGTAGTAACCATAGTAAAAAAACCATTCAAACCTTCTATATTAACAGTATAGCTAAACCAAGGGTTTTAACAACACCCCAATCATCGAAACTGTGAAGTTAAGAAACCGCCTCTTCATTACCCCATAACTTCAAGCCTCTCATTTTGTCCGGTGAATTACGTCACAATTACTACGCCGAGTTCAACTGTTCGGCGAGAGTATTGGGTTGTCCGATAGTAGCACTGATAAAAGATTGGTAAGAAATTTTTCATATGATAGTATCACTGGGTTGTCCGATAGTAGCACTAATCTGTCATTCTTTAAGGTCTTTTACCCTCCCAATGATAAAAGATTGGTAAGAAATTTTTCATATGGCATACGGGTTTATATTGCTTATATCGAAACAGAATCACCCATGGATGCATTCAAGAACCCAAAACTATCATTCTTGGCATCCATACCACGAGATTTCGATAATACTCTTGTGAGTTAATAATATTCCAGATAAGTCATTTACTGTTAGATTTATTTGAACTTAGAACATATTTATCTGTTTTCTGCTCAATGTATTTGCGAATATTATGTTCTGTATTGCCTTTTAACGGAAATGAAGACGTAAAATTATTTACAAATGTTAGCCGGAAAATTCCAACTAGTTTTATAACCAGGTTACAAAGAAAACAATTGCCAAAAAGGGTGCTCATGCAAATAGACGGTAAAGAAATGATCTGGGTGGTTCGTATTATGAAATTAGTAACAACATATTGGTTCACAGATGGGTTGGAGGAAGTCGCACATACTTTGAAACTTAGATACGGAGATTGTGTTCTTTTCTGGTACAACAATGAAGGATTCTTTACCATCGTTCCTTACTCAGGGAACAATTGTACGATCGAGTTTGATCGTAATGACAATCGAACTCATATGGGTAACATGACAAATCCTATAGACCTTGAGAGTGATGAAGATGGCGATGTAGAAGACTACCCGAATGATAGTGATGAAGACAACGGTGATGATGACATACCGGTTTGCCGGTTATTTATAACTAAGCATTCAATTAACATACTGGTATATTACTAACTAGTAGTTTTTAAATGATTAATTTTGAAGTGATTTTGTAAAACAGCTATAAATTTTCCCTATTGCTTGTGCAGCAACGGATCCCAGAATTATTCATTGACCAAACCTTTTTGGACGACGGTGACACGGTCAATATGATGAACAATGCAGGACAAAAATGGCGGGTCCAGGTCAAGTTTCGAGAGAACAAAAGGACTGGAGATCGATACAGAATAGATTTCGGCCCTGGTTGGAAAGAATTTATAACTTGTAATCGAACTTTGATTGGCTATTTTTGTCATTTCCTGTACCATGGTGGGAGTGAGAAGATAATCGAAGTAAATGTTTGTCCGTAGGGCGCCATGTGCATGAGGGTATATGGTTAAGGTTTCTTATTTTGAACCAGGAAAATGAAGTTTACCATGACCCTATGGTGTGTTTGGCTACTTAGGTTTGACAATGTGTTGGAGTAAGGTATAATATTATTATTATTAACCTATAACATAGCGTGGATATAAATATTTCAGTTTTTTTTATATGAAACTTTGATGGTATTTTGTATAAAAACACAATATGTGACCATATATGATGGTTCTTGTCAACTAATAAGCTAAAATAACATGATGTTTGTTCATGCTCCGTCAATACATTTGATTCCACATTTCTGTTTTACACAAAGTAATGCAAATGTTGTTATTAAAGCAAGCTTAACAAAAATGTATATTCATGATAACGCGATGTGTTGAAAGTAAAAGTATACATTTATTAATGAGAAAAATGGACGACATATGAATAACCAACTTTATGAATTGACGAGAGCATATGTACTCAAAATTTTGCAACAGAAATATCACACCTCCACTCACGATTCTAATTAAATATTTATAATATTTCAATGCATAGCTTAAGTTGTTATGAGTGACAGTAATAAAAGGATCGCCATATTAGTGGAGTGTCGATAAATAAATTAATTACACTCAGACCCGATAGGGTAGCTAATATATAAATTACTTGTGTTAGGGGGCCATAAATATGCAACGGGGTATAGACACACGCAAATGAGAATAGTAATGCAAACATGGTGTTAATGGTTGGATGAAACATGGCCCAACAATAGTACCCAAACCTATTGTAGTGTGAGGAGTTGCATTTTACAGTGAAAGATTGATGGCTTAAGTTGAAGTAACTCATGCATGGCATGTCAGATATGTATAGATGTGTCATAAATGGGGACCCTCGACAAGTCATGCCCATCAAGAGTTCCATTCTTTATGTCTACTGCTTATGAGGTGGTATGATATCATAATAATATACAAATAAATTGCCCCCACAGGGCAATAATAATTACATATTATGTGTGTATAAATACAAAACCAACCATACCAATTGTGTTACCAGATGATTAAAAACAGTTCTGCCTACAGTATCAAAGGTTTATATCCTTCATATTGCCCGGCTATTGCTTGGGAAATCTACTGCTTGTGTTCATCACCACGATGGAGGATACGGGTTATATGAACGCTTTTGTGCTATCTAATCTCGTCCCACACGCACTCGACAAGAAGGGCCCTAATGATCACTATTCATATACCATTGAGGATGTACGTGCTATTTGCGGCCTAGGTAATTGTTGTAATCCTCCATCACTCGTATGGCCAATGCATGGTCTGCGTGTTGTAGGGGAGAATGTCAATCAGTTGTACGGAAAAGCTTGTAGTGAAGTATTTCTCCTTGCTACAAATGTTCCGCATGGATCGTGGGGGTATTTTTCATACATATATTTGGTTGTTTGGTATGGCTATCATTTTCTTGCGTTGCAGGAAGTAGGCATGAAGTACATATATTACCTTTCAACATTTCTTTCCTGTGCTTCGAGATAGGATTGATATGCTTAACAAGGTCGTCAATGGTGAGTTCACGTTAGTGGGTATATAGCCTCCCACGAATATGTGTCTACTAGGGACGTTTGAAAATGTTCCTTGGTCATAGGCGCGGTTGTTCCCTGCTGAACTCCGGGATAGTAGCAATGATGACGCCATTCAATGGTCTAATGTAGACGAAAAATGTTCTTTGGTTTGTTATACAAAGGTTAACAATTTGACATTTATCATTAATGTTCATCCGGGCAGACGATATGAACTACGTGTTACTAGTATGACTGATAACATAGTTGCAGCAGCACCTCGACATATGATGGGGAGAGAAGTTGGCAGATCTAGGCGTTGGTCTACAGAGCGTATTACTATTATGCTATGAAATGTAAACGGACTGCTAAAATATGGTTACCTTGCAATGGCTAAAGCGATGGTGGAGATGTACGACCCTGAGATCTTGGTTATAACAAATGTCAGACTAAACGACCATGAGATGATCACTGCGCAACAATTGTTTGCGGGTTACCAACTTTACGAATTTGAAGAATTTAACACAAGGGAAGTCTCAGTTTTCACTAAGCTAGCAGGGAATCAAATAAAAAACCATGAATGTTTGAACACATCTATGAAGTTTGTTATTCGTGCTTGAATTAAATTATGTTTATGCCAATTCCTGTACGCTATGGTTTCTCTAATGCAGTAGGTTTATATCACTTGCAGTTGTGATGTGTCTGTATCATTAATGTGTGAAACAAATATTTTGCTATCTACAATTACTGTTATATGTCGATGTTAAACTTAGGAGTCAAGCTTATATGTTACGATTCTAATGACGTTACATAAAACTAACAACAAAATTTTCATATATATTATCAATTTAGTCTGTAAGTTTCGTATCAAATTGAATAGTTTAGGCAAATAAAGTTGGTGTGTTTAACCGACTCAAAATATATTGATAATGAACAATGGTAGTTCATAAACTAATTATGAAACTACGATTTCCTACATCAACAGTACTCAACTAGTACTAAATGTGGTGACCTAAGCATAAAAATGCTTGTCTCCTAGAAAGCATAAGCAATTGGATTTTTGTTGCTATATTCTAATTTCAATAGAAATCAAATGCATGAGAAATAAGTTGAAAAATCCGAAATTTTTATGAACTCTATATGAAAACATGAGGACAAGTCAATATATAGTTGCATCAATAACGTGAATATAATTTATATAGTAATAAAATTATTGTCAATGCATGACACGTGTGTGTCTTATACATATGTATGCTGTTATCACAATGATTTGCCTTATAAGGGTCCCGGGTGTGCCAATGTTTACGTCAGTTATATAATTTTGTTAGATTTTGCTGTGTTATCGAGTGTTGCTAGCGTTGGCATGCCCTTTCTATGTATTACAGTAACTGTGGCAGAATGGGATGTAGATAGTGTGCATAACGGAAAGAAATTAGAGTGCGTGTCACGAACACGGGCTCCAACACGGGTTGTAGCCCCGTGTGAAATGAAAAAATTCAGGGTGCGACACGAGGTTAGCCCTGTGTTATGAATCGAGTCTGAATGATTTAACCGTCGAACAGCGAACAAGGGTGGGAAAGTGGTGGAGGGCGCGACACTGGGTGCGACCCGTGTCATGAACCATTTCTGAAAGAGTAAAATTTGGTAACCGAACACGGGGTGAAACAAGATTTTACGGCCCGTGACACGACCCGTGTCCATGTCTGGCAGCGATGTTGAATGGAAATAAGAAATGGGGTGCAACACGGACCAAAACGTCCATGTCACGACCCGTGTCTCTCACATTTAATTTGTCTATTTAGATTTTAATTATGGTTTGTAAGGTATTTAACGAATGTAAAAACATGAATTAGGTTAGACTTTATAGGTGTATAATAGTTGTTAGAGAATTTTGGAAATGAGATAGTTGATGAACAAGCCTATCGGTAGTGTGGAACGTAATATCCACTGTATTGAATGCAAATCATGTGTTCAATGGAGATTTGTAGGTTTTGCATGATTTCCATGAGTAACTAGTTACATTTATTTGAGGACCATGGTGTAGCTGATTATTAGAGTTTTGTAAATGTTTATGATTATGAAGTAGGCTTCGTGATGCTTCAATTGGACCGAGCTTAGTGCTTGATTAGGAGAGATTAAATCTGCATAGTAGCGACTCGAATCATACTCAAGAGAGATAATTCGTGGACCGGAGCCGATCAATTGAACGCATTATTTAATTTACAAGAGATATAAATTAACCCTAATGTGAGGCGACACCCTAAACCCTAAACCCTTAACCCTTAACCCTAACCAACCTAAACTGTCACTAAATTATAACGATTTGGCCGATATATGTCCCAAATTGAACAAGCGTCAAATTAGGGACCCTAAGAAAAGGAATAAATACATACATGGGTATAAAATAATTATATATCGGCATGTATAGGTGAAAAAAAGTGGAAAACATTTTTTTCATTCCCACAGTGAACGAACAGATATAAAAATGGTTCATAACATAAAACTCGTAACCCAATCAAACCATGACGTAGAACAAAATCATATTCACGATAAAACAACCGTAAACCCTTTTATACTGTACCAAACTATATGAACGTTCTGTTAAACATATTATAGCTGCACAGATTATGAAAGAAAAATTGAACGAATTTCACGGTAGAAGCCATGTTCATTAACAACGTTGATTTTGTAACACTAATTTGGGGATATAAAATTTGAGACCAACTTCCAAGTTATAATGAGATTGTGGGACCCAAGATGATGTTTTATTGAAAAATTTTTGGACCCTAATATAGGTATGAAAATTATTGGACATAATCCGGTTGTATTGGCAACAATAGTAACATGCTTGACGTTTTTACCATTCCATTTAGCAAATAAACAGTAGGCACATCATATGAGTGGGGCAACTGTAGGGGATAGTAGGCTTCATTCACGTGGGTAAGGGGTGCAATGGATATAAATACTTCTTGGACACTGTGAGGCAGGATGTCAGAGAAGGTGGAATAGCTATAGACCCTGTGGTTTGATTAAACTAGTCCAAAAGGTGACTGGGGACAATCACATGGGAAAAGCCAACATTGGGAAGATAAATTTTGAAAATAAAATTTAAGTGGGATAACAAATGGTTAGGATATGATATCCGGATTTTTGGCCCATGGTTTTGTTTTCTTCATTGGAAACCATACAAACTTAATATTTAATGAGTTGTCTTAAATGAGAATTTAATAATCGGTTCTATATAGTTTATAAATCATATCTTTATCATTGAGTTAAACTACAAATTTAAATATCATTGACATATGCAACTATTAACGTGTTATGCTTGACAATATAAAGTTAATATATGAGACCATGATTTTAATTAAGTTAAGTGACCTTATGCATGAGACACCACGTCACAACCCAACCCCCATTTTCCTTTTATAAATACCATCATATCTGAGTATGAGTAGTATAATATTATCCTACTGGTTGAAACATAAGGCTTTGTTAATTATGTCTTCGTGGCCAAGTTCGGGTCTCACTTTTTACGGTTACGTGCATGCTGAACGCCTAGAAAAAATGGTTGAAATAAACTATTTATTTTTTTTCCCTTCCTGACAAGTGGATTTAATTAATTTTTTTTCCTACAGCCGATACCGGCAAAGTTCATCAGACGCTGGCCGTATTTACAGGAGGTTGACCACGTGATGATGAGGACCGATAAAGACGAGTGGACATGGCGGGTAGCAGTAGAAAGGTATGAAGGTAGGTTTTATTTCTGCGAGGGGTAGGCAGACGTTCTCAAAGATCTCAACGTTGAAGTTGATGATTTGGTAATATTCGATATCGATCACTTACATAATGTTGTTATACAACCGTTTTCAAAATCTAGATGCGCCATGGCCATCACAACCCCGCGTGGTCATCTAACTTTGTAATCAAAGTTCAGTTATGAGATTTTGCAAAATAATAATGTGAATTTATAGTCCGGTAATCATTTTTTATTTGTCACCATTTCATATGTGGAGATAATATCTGTTGTGGGTGGCAATTGTAGAGCTTCATGAGAAGAACATAACTATATAATCGTTATGTTCACCCGTGGTCGTAAAACCAAGGTACTTTTCTACTCGTTTATGCTCTACAATGGAGCAAAAAAAAAGTGTTTTGTACAAGTTACAGGTCACATACATTAGGATCAGATCATGTTCGCTGCACTGAAATGTTGGCACGGTTTAGATACATGTTGGTATTTGCAAAAATTCAAGGGTTAGGACTTGTGTGTTCAATTTACTTGTGACCGGAGTTTATGCAATTGATAAATTGGCCCGATAAAATAAATATAATAGACTCATGCACCCAATGAACATACAAATAACAAGTAACTTATTGTAGCCCTACAACTCTTGGTTTCCAAATGGCAGTTTTTCACAACCATTAATCATAGTTGAACTGGTGGTCAAAATTCCATACACAGTAGACGAGGAGCCTTTAATTAATATAAGACCATTTTCATCCTACCTTGGTTACAATGACAAGGTACGTATAGTACTAACCATAGTTAAAAATCCCTAAAACCTTTAAAATTATCACTATATCCAACCCAATGGTTTTGAGAAAACCCCATATTCGAAACTGTCGTGCTAAGAAACCACCTCTTCATTGCTCCATAACATAATCCTCTAATTGTGGCCGGTGACTTACGACACAATTACAACGCCGACATCAACTCTTCTTACACTGTACTGGTTTATCCGATACAAGCAAGCCACAAAATTGTTAGTTGGAGGCTGGAAGCTGTGTTTGCTCCTCATATTTCTTTCTTTAAGGTCTTCTTCCCTCCCAATGATAAAAGATTGGTAAGATTTGTTTCTTATTACAGTTTTCTTTTATGCAGAACTGTTTGTGCATGTCCATATATTAGACATCATTTATATAATTCCTTTACCTACTTTGCATCATTGAACAATAACTATAAATAGTTGTGTACGTGGTCATCAATCACTTAAGAAAAAACCATGCATGTTGATATGCTTGGGTTTCTGTCCATGGCCATATGCGTCCCTTCAATTGCATATAAATATTTGGACTTTCATTTTGCTGATGTCTTGTTATTGTGGCAAAAGAAATTTGTTTGCCTCAACTGGATCAACTCGGGTGAACAGTTGTGAAAGTTTTATTAATGAGGCCACTTTTGTATTAGATTACGTTAATCCTAACATTTGTTCCTTGAGTAATAAAGGAATGTTTATTGGCGATTGAAAATGGTTTGCTGGTTATGTTGTACACTGTCCGATGTGAAGGTAGAAGATGTTATAATTGGGCCGAAACGTGTTTTTTTTATATATATAGTTGGACTCCAACTATTTTTACCATGGTAAATTCGGGCTGTTACATATTTGCTATGAAGTACAAATTTGTAATTGGGCTTGAAAGAAATACAAATTGGACTAGAAAGTGTGAACAGTTAACAATTTACAAGTGCCCCAATTTGTTGGGCTTTATTATGTATTTCACATAATTGTACTTCCTTTTGTGGACTCACTTTACATCTGGGTATAAATTTTTAACCTTTTGAAGCAGACTTATTAGGTGCTATATTGATACTACATTTATGTGTAATTTTGATTGTGTCATTATTTAGGGAAATTGATTTCTACCTGTCAATACCAACAGTGTATTGTTTTTTATAATGTAGCAAATACCTGTTTTATTGATTAAGAGATTGAAAGGAAGGTTGCTCCCGGAGCGTACAGTTATTCATCTCCATGGAAAACCACAACAATGGAATGTGCATATAACCCGCACCCAGAATTCATATTTTATTACCCACGGCTGGCATGATGTAGTTAGGGATTTAGAATTCTCCGTGGGAGACTTTTTGTTGTTCTGGTTGGATAATTCTGGAACAATCATGTTGCTTCCGTACAGGAAATCTGCATGTACGAAACATAACTATGGTCATAAAGGAGGGGGTAAGTTGGGAAGCATAAATAACCCCATACAGTTGGAAGATGTCGATGAACATTATGTCGTGGAAGAAGAAGATGAATACGAGGAAAATGATGTGGAATATGGTCCAACGGTACCAACGTTTCAAAGCCTTATAGTGAAAGACATGAAATACCAAATGGTAGGGACCCTAATATTAAGTACTCATATATCATTTTTTGGCTGCGCATGTATATATACCTCATTAACCATTAACTTTTTCAATTTATTTTAGTACGTACCTATGGCGTTTGTTAGAGCTGCAGGTTTGATGCCAAGAGTTCAAGTTACATTGGTCAATGGGGAAGGGAAGAGATGGGAGGTCATGATAATACCTCGTTTATAAAAAAACACAACAACAATAACACGTATAGATTTTTCCGTTGGGTGGCATAAATTTCGACAAGATAATAATATTGTTGATGGCATGAAATGCACATTTATGTTCCTCGGAGGTACAAGTCATGAAATTCAAGTCCTACCACCTGAGTAGTAGAGTAAGGTCATATCTCAAATGCCCTTTTGTTGCTTATGGTATGGTTAAAATTAGCAACTTTTTTGTACTAGCGTAGTTTTTGCCAGATGTGTTAACGGTTTTTGTATGACGGTCGTTGTATGTGTCATGGACAACTATTTAGAAATTTTAAGATCTAAACTTTCATGAAGTAATCGTGATTATCAGCCATGTTTTACGTATCAATGTAATTATATGTTCTAGTTTTTCACATTCTTACTTCCTACTATGCATACCTTTATTTAACTTGCCCTTAAGAGAGAGCTAGGGGACACAAACAATATTAGTTCAAGGGGATCTCTCTAATGGGGAAATGTTTTCGATTACTCCAAATATTATTTGCAGTACTATGTGTCACACATTACGGTTTGGTTTGCCCTCATAAAGTGTATAAAAAAAATTATTTTTTAATGTTCAGATATTAACTTTAGTAGAATTTTATTCATCCCAAAAAAAAAGATAATTAAAATTTTAATTTAAATGTAGCTTAGCATTGGATGCTTAAATAATTTGCAGTTCTGTGCGTTTAAAATATTGTTGCTGTTTCGTTATGGGTTATACAAATGGGTACATCAAAAAAAGATTAGCCAATTCGGGTACAAACCTTAAGCCAATCTGAATCATATAAATTTTTTTTTTCTCGTTAATGTTCGCTATTTGTTTTCTAAATTCAAACTAAATTTATCAAACGGAACGAAGCTTAGAAAGTTTAGATTTGATCAGAGATGAGATAATCCGAGGATTCTACTTCACTAATTAAACGGGTCATACAAGTTAAGGATTATGACCTTGGCTCGTGCGCAAGAGATTATACATATTGTATGCAACAGCTATCTCGAGTCAACTCCATTTTATGTCAGTCTTCTAAACTAATCGATCTCTCGCAAAAGGGTGCGAATCTGTACAAGCCATGCACCTGAATCTATAGCCTCACATTAGAGTTAATTTCTATCTATAG
>JAYMTJ010000422.1:0-11140 GCA_036897525.1 Pelargonium x hortorum | reverse complement strand
AGTAATGTGTCACAAAACATATTTTCAGGGTAGTAACCTGTAATTTCCCCTATATCTAAATGTGATCTCTTGAATCTTATTGAACTGTTGATCCAATGCATTTCATTGTTTTTCTTTTCTTGTTTGAGAGATTTTTTTATGGATGCAATCCCATAATTCATGGCTTATATCAGGGAAGCTGAATACTGGAATCTGACAGGTTAAGCTTCTTAAGGAGCCTCTCTTCTGTCTTTTCATTGCATATTATTGTACACAGAGCTTATACCATATTTACTGCTGCTGATATGATCATCTGAAATATGGGTCAGGCTGGGTTGAAAACACTAGCTCCTTACCGGATCCTGTGGATGCGGATTGGGTTACGTTTGGTTTTGAATTTGCCTGTAGTTGGGCTCATTTCAAATGACCTGAATTTCCAAAACTTGAATCGGGTTATTGAGAACTTATCTTTGCAAAACTCGAATCGAGTTTTGGGTATGTGGGTTCGATTTTAAATTGTTAGTTCAAGTTTATCGAGAATGGAAGGATAAGGAAAAAAAAGTTCATGATGAGTTGGGTCAAAGAAATGTTGGTTGGTATTTGACTTGATCAATATTCTTCTGCAGTGAAAATGGAATAATATCTTATTGGTCAATATCAGCATCATTGTTATTTCTACTCATCATAAATACTAGTACCAGTCAATGTTGTTTTCAGAAATATATAAATAACAATTATCAGTCATTATCTAGTTTTTGAGCTTCATAATCAAAATAATTTTCTTTTTCTTTTTTCTCAAATCATTTAGAGCTTGATTGATAATTTTACTTCAAAATTAAGAGGGTGTAAATTGACTTGTTTGAAAAATTAGGAGGTTTTAGGAATCTTCTGGTTACTCTATTTGCTCCAACAAGGTGGTGTCATATCATATGCGCTGTGGATTGTCTGTGAAGTCTCAATTTTGAGTCTCGTTACTGATGGTATACGGTGAGATGTACGAGTTTACGGGTACTAACAACTAACTTGAGTGACGCTCCTACTAGGAATGAGAAACATGGGTCTTTGTAGGCTTGCTGTCCTGTTGCTTATTAAAAGGACAAAAGAAGAGTTTCTTGTTCGGCAACTTGCTCTTTCCAACACATTCTCCAAGCAAGACGGTTGGGAGAGCATGGATTGCATAGCGTGGATGGAACCATGCATATACTATTGTTACTGCTTATGTTGAATTCTTTTGTTGAAAAACTCAGTTTTTGCTGATCGAAAACTTCTTTAACTTCGAATTTTTCGTTGTCGAAATGTGGAATTTTTTAAAAACTTAAAAATCTTTCATATCTATTAGTGTCCTTCCATCTTGATTCTCCTCATTATAATCACACTATCGAGTTTATTATTAATGGCATGTTAATCTAGTGCAGACTTTAGAAAACTACATCAAGGATTTGCAAGTTTGCCTTTCAAGGCTCTATACTTAGAATATTTTTAAGACTATTATTCTTACCCGTGAACAAAGAAACGATAAATCATAATGTGAGAGAGACATTATTTTTTATATTAGGAATAATTACATGTTACTAGTTTATTAGATTTTTTTTATTTACACGTTAGTACCTAAATTTTTTTTCTTTACACATTACTACTTGAACTAACAAAAGATCACTCTGTCATCTAACTTTAATGTAATTTGATTATCTCTCATCACGTGTCATGTTCATAGTTTTTGGGTAATATCGTGCAGTGACATAAAAGTAACTTGCACACAGTGAATCTAAAAGTATAATAACATGCAAATATTCCTTTATATTAATATACCTAGTTAAATCCAATCCCTAAACGAGGATGTGAAAAAATTCGGAAAGAAAACATAGATGAGAATTGTCATCCCAGTACATGAAACAATTGTGGACCCCACAGATAGACAAGTGGACCAATAGAACGTGAGACCCACGTGAATTAGTGGGATCCACGTGAACACTGAATTTTTGTAGAGATCATAATATATAGAAAAAAAATGGAAAATCATAGCATAAAATAGGTAGTGACTGAGACCCAGATTTCCTCTCATGAGGATGGACACCAGATTTGTATCGGTGTCTCTCTCACTGTCTTCATGAAGAAGAAGAACAAGAACCACTGTGAAGTCACTGTCTTTCACTCACATATTCACACTTGAGAGAGCTTAACTGTGAAGAAGCTACTTGGGCATTGATTAATTGGTCTCTTCGTCTTCTTTTTCTGCAATTTGTCCTCCATTTGAGCGGTGACCTGAAGATGAGAGTGGTTCAGGAACACATCCAGGAAGATGAATTCTCTGAAGAAGCTGAAAATGAGGTAATGCACGCTTCTCAGTTTCTCAGTTTGAGCTTGATTGTGTGTGTTGCGGTTGATTGCTGACGATCTGTTTGATGAAATGCCAGAATGAGCGGAGGAGGAGAGCTCTGGAGATGAAGAAGAGGCTTTTTGGTTCCTTTTACCGTGATGCTGGTCTGGTCAGTTCTTTTTCGCTTTTGAATTGTAATGTTGCGCCAGATCTTTGGGTTTTTGGAGCTGCTACTTAGTTACCCATTTTTGAGATTGCTTTGTTCTGCAAAACCCTATTTTGATCTGTGTTTTGTTTGTTTGATCTACTGAAATTGAGCTTGTTTGGGGTTTTTTGAGTCAATTTTGATGGAACATAACAAAATTTCTAGAAATTGTGAACACTATAAGTGAAGTTAATGGGTGCTATTGCTACTCTTGTTTACTTCAATAATGTCAAACCACAATATGCAGTCACATTATTTTTTTCCTCGGCAGCGATACCAACACTCTGTGATGAGACTGAGATTCAAACCTGAGACCTAAGGGGAACCAAGAAGCATGAACCACTTGGTTTGATGACGGGACTCGAACCTGAGACCTCTGAGAGGAACCAAGAGGCATTAACCACTTGGTCTGATGAGTATTGGTTGCAGTCACATTTTTGAATTCAAATGTTTGTAGCCCAAGGTTTGGAACCTACAATGTTGGATTGGTTTATGCGTGTCTAGGCTAGCTAAGTTCATGCGTCTTAAGCTGTTGTCTATTTCCCCACCTCGTTTTAAATTCCCCACTCTAAGATGATTTGGATGCTGTTTTAATTTTTATTTGAATGATGAACTGAAATGGGAAGTCCTTGTGGATTTTAATTGCAGGGGCTATATGATGGTTTCAGGGATGCTAGAAGGTAAGCTAATTTATTAGAATGTCTTGCTCATATTTTTCAGAGTTTCAACATGCTAAATCTTGTGTACTTTTGTATTAATTTTTTTTTTTGGGTGGTGCTTAAAGCCGTAAACTGAAGAGGGCTCCTAAGAGGCCGATAATTGACCACTCCTATGACTACATGGAGGACAATAATTCTGCCATTGAGCTAGCAAAAGAGGTTCAAGCACATGTAGCTCGCAATTCTCCAAGCTTTATCAAGTCCATGGTCTATACAAATGTTACTCGCGGGTTTTCTTTGGTAAGTCCAAAATCGCGTCCCTTGCTTAAATTTGGCAAAATTTTGAGTACTAGATAGATTTATACGCATGCATCTGTTGTTAGCAGAAGCTTCCTAAGCAGTTTTGCCACTTACATTTGCCGAGGCATGATGCGACAGTGACTTTGGTCGATGAAAGTGGGGAAGAATACAAAACTAATTTTCTTGTGGAAAGGAGTGCATTAAGTGGTGGATGGAGGGGGTTTTCACGTGAAAACAAATTACTTCTGGGCGATGTGTTGGTTTTCCATATGGTCAAGCCGTCCAAGTTTAAGGTATCCATTTGAACCTTAATATTTTGCTTGTTTGAACGAAATTTTCTACACTTAGGTAACTTCTTTCTATAATGATTGATCTTTAGTTTTGTAAAGCAGTACACTATAGCATATAAAACAAGTCTTGCACTTACACTGATACTTTATTGGTTCCAAGTTCCGATTACAAATATGATAGTCATCTAAATACATATTTTCTTGTCACATTTACAGGTCTACATTGTGAGGTCTCATGGCTTAGCTGAAGTGGATGGAGCTCTTGGCCTAATGAATTTGAATGCTTGCCCAAAGCAAGTAGATTTTAGTAAGTCATGAGTGCCAACACTAGTTTTTTGTTACTCTCTCCAGTATTGACCATAAATGATGAACTAGGAAGGGAAAACATTGATCAAGACAGTAACCAAAAGTATAGTTAACAAATAGAAAACACTGGCTTCTAGTTGGTGTGTCTGGGAGTGACAAGCATCTCAGCTCAAACACTTTGAAATGGATCAGTTCTTCGGGATTCACTTCTGATATTGTGAATGGTTAAAATATTGGTTCTGCACTTTCAGACAACTAAGGGCCAACTTTTACGACACTTTTCTGAAAAATATTTGCTCTATTGGTTGGCTGCTGAAACTATTTCGGAGACTATCAGCATTGCAGATGCTGTCAGATCTTGCAAGCTTTTGAACAGTTAGGCATGAATGTTGGTATTTTACATGCTAGACTGCACCAACTTCTTAGGATAGCTTTTGAAGTAGAAGGGTCTCAAATAATGGAGATGTACAATGAAGCTAAACTTGAGCATTCGTGTGCCGAAGAGGGGTTGAGGTCTTGTGAATTGAAGGGGAGATCTGAACAGCTTGATAGTGTGGTGGAGACTTGGAAGGCAATTGCTCAAGGTATATTTTTTGCTACTGGGTTTTGTTCAAGAAGATACAGCTCTGCCTATTTGGGTTCTGATTTTTTGACAAATATATATATGGAATAGTTGTGGACACTGGAGAGAGTTGGATTAGGATATTGTATATAAATTTAGAATCTTCTTTGCCTGTAGCTACTGAAAAAATTGAACAATGTGACCATCATATATATGTTCTTGAGGTTTATTTTCATTGTCTCGTTGGCTTTTGAGCTTTTCATGGTATAGAGCTAAGATTAATTTTTGGAGGCAAAGCTGCGAGAACAGAAAAATGAATTTACATGAAAATATGTAAATTTGTTTTCACGTGAAAAACCTCCGCTAACAAAGACATAGAGTAAGACCTTGTTTGGTAACATTTCTTTACACTCTTACACATCAAATAAAATTGATAATTTACGCAATGATGATTAAGCTTCAAGAAGCTATTTTTTTAGCTTATGACATGAGAAACATGAAAATAAACAAAACAAAATTTTAAAATCTGTCACATAATAAAACCGAAGATGATAACAATATGCCTGCAAGTGAATCAAACACGAGAAGATACTTATGATGATGAAACTAACGAGAAAAACAAGACTGGTTATGTCTTTTTTTTTCTTTTTATACAAGATCAGATATCTTAATATTGTGTTTATTTAATAAAATTAAATCAAACTAATGAGGTGATAACATCTTATTAAAATTCACTTTTACTTACCCAAGTGAATTTGTGGGAGTGGAGCGACTCATTCAAATCAATTATTTTAAATGATATGTTATCACTTTATTAATGAAACTGATATAAAGTTATATCGGTCAACCGATACATATATTACTCATATACAAATATGTCACTTTTTATAAATTTTGTACGAATAAGTGAATGAACTTTCTTTTTTAAACAATTACATCAAATTTAGGAATGACTTTTATTTTTTTCCGTTAAAAAGATTATGGGACACATGACTCATATTAAAAATGCGTTTGTCCCGCCATGTCCAATTGTATTAAATAATTCACGTGATCATCACGTAACATGACTCAACATGTCAACAAAATAATAATTTAATATATTCTAAATTTTTTTTAAAAAAAAAAATGCGATATGTAACTGTAAATAAGATTTTTGTTGACTCAAATTATGTAAGAAAACTAACAATTCCGAACTAGTTAAACCACGGAATTTAATTATATTTTATGTGTGTAAAATAGCTTTTGATCCCACTAACTGGCTACCACCACTTGTCACCGCTCCGGCGTCACTACCACCGCTGCTCTGCTGGTCAGTGGTCAACACCTCCAAAAAAAATTTATCAGCTATTTTCTTTTTCAGATTTAGAAATTGTGAATAAAATAAAAATAAATTATCACTTGAGTTGAAACATATCTTCTCTCTCACACTTTGCAACACAGAAACAGCAAAATTGAGAAATCAAGAGAAGCCCATGAGCCAGAAAGCTACTCTGCTTCTCTACTCTGAACTGTGACCAAAGTGTTCTCTAAAGATCTCTGCTCTCTTCCTCTTCTTCTGCAATGGTCTCATCTCTTCACATCTTGATTCACTTCACATTTGCATAAGAGAATTACTGGGTATTTTTTGTTTTTATTTTATTTTTTTGGGTTTTGGTTTTGTGTTGCAGGTTAGTCTGAGGAAGTTAATGGAGAAGAGAAGGAGGTCTTCCACTCTCACCCAGAAGACTGCTAAACCAGTGAGCATTTTCTATTATGCTTTTATTGTTCTTAAATTTCAGAGATCTAAGGTTCTTGAACTCTGCAGTTGAGCCATCAAGATTGGGTTTTTAGGGTTCAAAACTGTAGATTAGTCTTTTTGCCCCTTTGTGCAGAGAAACCCTTGTTTTTTTCCTCTTCTTTTTGTTACTTTTATGGGTAGAAGTTCAGAAATGAAGATGCTTTAGGCCAAATTGTGAAAGAATATGGAAAATAATCAATTAACCCCCAATTGGTGTTTGAGGTAGGGGCTATATGTATCTACTTATCCCTTTTTGGGAGTTGGATTCAGTTTTGAATATATAATATGTGACCTAAATCATTGAAATGATGTTTGGAGATTTGATTACAGTTGGGAATTTGGTAGAGTGTAGCACGAAATCTGGAAAATAAACATGAATGACACAAGCCAGTTTTGATATATGCTTCTTTTAGTTTACTGAAATTCAGCGAGTCTCCAAGTTAACTATGGTCTTCGGGTCTCACTTGAATTGATTTTGCTGCACCATTTCAGATTTCATGTTGTTTTGGTCCATGTAACAAATGAGATGGTGCTTTTGTTTAACTTCTATGGTTCATTCGTAAAATAAAGCACTGTCATGGCCTCGCAGTTGTGCTGCTCTTGTTTCAGTTCTCCTTTTTCCCGATTCACTTTGGTTGATGTATTATATTAGTTTTGTGAATCAATCATGAAATAATTGAAAGTTTTCATTTGAACTTTGAGCAGGCAAGCTCTGGTAATCGCAGGAAACCAGAAAGGTCAGTGGGTTCATTGGATAATAGTCCTACTAGAGGTTTAATTATTTAAGTATTAGAACCGTATGTTACATACTTGTTTCTGTTGTCTAATTGAAGCAATAAACGAAAGAAGCCTATGCATTTTAAAGCTGAAGACATCGTCTTGAAGCGGGCAAAAGAGATTGAAGAAAACCTACCAGCTGAATTCCCGAAATTTGTTAAGCCTTTTACTCCAGCTTATGTTAATCTTGGATGTTTGGTAAGCCCAAAGTAGTGTTTGAAGTAAAAGATTTTGACATGATTTGAATTTGATAGAGCCTAGAAAAACTTGCATTTAATTTCTCCGCTTTACTCAGAGACTGCCTCAAGAATTCTGCAAAGATCATATGCCGGAGACTGATAGAAGTGAGAGAACAGTGACTCTGCTAAATGAAGATGGAGAAGAATACAAAATGAATTTACATATGGAACCAAAGCGAAAGGAGCTGAATGGTGGATGGACGGTGTTTTCTACAGAAAACAAACTGTGTGTGGGAGACGTGTTAGTTTTCCAACTAATAGAACCTTCGAAATTCAAGGTATGTATTAGTTTTGAAATGACTAGGGCTTACAGGTCCAATTCCTAAATTCAAATGGGCAATGTTTGCTTTATGCATAATTCATTTTATAATTTATCGCTCCACATTTGCAGGTGTATGTAGTGAGAGTAAAAGACTTCGAGGGGAGAAATGGATCTCCCGACTCCAAAAAACTGAGATTGGCAAGGTGTCCAGAAGAGGTCTCTCCCATGTCATGACTTTGTTCATACTCTGTCACGTGCATGAATGCTTATTTTTGTATTTTTGCACGAAGTGGTCAAATCACGATAATTGTGGATGATGTTCTTAGATATATTTACATCCTTGTCACACAACTAAGGTTTGGTATGATTTGGAAATTGCCATACTAGCCCTAAAAGTCTTAACATGAATGTCACACCTCCCATTTACCAAATTTGAAACCAATGATTGGTTCATGCTTCTTATGGTGTGCATGGAACTGTGATCCTAGTTCGTTGATAACTAGAGCTGGCAATTTGGACCTGAACTCGTGGGCACCTGGAACCAGACCTCCACTTCTGTGGGTTCGGGTCGCATAAAATAAACTCGATTAATTTCCCTAAGTTAAACCCGCGACCCAATCCAACTTGCACGAACCCGTACCTCTTATGGACTGGTTTAGGTGTTTCCAACCCAAAACCAAGAAAACCCGACCCGAAAGCGAAGTGTCAGCCCTAGACTGAGAACCTAGATGGTGCTCCTGTTGAATTTAATCTCCTTCTGGTTCCTATACATAATTAGTACTTTGATATTTCGATCTCGTGACTTGAATCTATATTTGCTGCATTATGTCAATTTTCTTTGATGAATGTCTTGCATTAAATTTGAATGAAGACTTCTTGTGAACTTTTGGGCAGGAACGACCACTGGTTCATCTGAAAGTATCGGCAAGGTGAGTTCCTGAATAGTCATACTAGTGGTTAAATCATACGAGAGCTAGAAGCCTAGAACTATCCGTAACAATTTTCTTTCTGTTATTTGCTCAAAGAAATAAACGGAAGGTGGCTAATTCTCTCTCACTCCGAGATACTGTCATGGAGAGAGCAAAAGCGATTATGGCAATTCTAGGCAATGATAACTGTAATTGCCTTCAGACTATAACCCCATCCTACGATCAACGTGGATGTCTGGTAAGCCCGAAATGTGGCTGCAGCAATTTTTGTTTCACAAGATTTGATGTAATATAATGACATATTATATTGCATCTGATTTCATGCAGCGACTTCCCGAACCATTCTGCCAAACACATTTACTGGGAGATAGGGGAGTAGTAACATTGGTCGATGAAAGTGGGAATGAATATAATATTAATTATCTAAAGAACCGGAAGGAACTTGGTGGTGGATGGAGACAATTTTCCAAGGAGAACAAAGTGCTCGTCGGAGACGTGTTAATTTTCCAAGCAATAGGGCATTTCAGATTGAAGGTGGTATCTTTAAATGAGTCCTGTTCTAATTTGCAGAGTCGATATCTTTCTCATTACACGCTTTAAAATTTATTGCTATACATTTGCAGGTGATCATCGTGAGAGCAAATGTCTTGGCTGGAGCAGATCGCACCTACGACCCACTACTTACTTCTTGCATAAAACAGACAAATTCTGGTGAGTTTGAGCTTGTTTGGCTGGATCGACGTTTTCTTTTGAGAGTTCCGTTTTCCCCGAATATTAAAACTTGAAATTAATCATGCAATAGGTGAGCTTCCAATAGTGACTTTTGGAGAGCACATTCCTAATGAAAATATTTCAAAGATGGCTTCAGATACTGAAGTTGGCGCAACACAATCTGATAGTGGCGCTGGTGAGGAAATGGCTTTAGACTCAGAGGAAGGTCATGCCAGATTACCGGTATCCTCCGTCGATTTCAAAGAAGTCAAAAGTATTGACGATTTCACTATTATTATAAATGGTTTGAACATAGGCGACGAGGTTTCGGAACAAGATAAGGCTAAATATTACAAGCTCTGCTGCTCACAGAAGTCGTATCTACATGACCATCTTATGGAAGGCATCAACACCTGCGAGTGGGCTGCTACTATTGTTAGCAAGACGGTCGAAATCGCCGATGCAATCAAAGCTTGCCAACTTTCCACCCCTCGAAGTGATTACGAGAAATGGGACACGATATTGAACAGCTTTGAGCTCTTGGGAATGAACGTCGGGTTCCTTCGTGCTCGCCTGAAGCGACATATGAATTTTACTTCTGAATCCGAGGGCGGTGAGATATTAAGAAGGCAAGTCGAAATGGGGCAGGCGCTAGAGAAGACCGAAGAGAACATAAAAAGTCTCGAGTTGGATATTATGATGTTGGAAGAGAAGAAAAAAAGGCTCGGAATGTTGAAAGAGGAGAGAGATGGGCTTGTTGAGGAGATGAAGGCACAAAGTAAGATTGTTATGAAGTATGAAGATATCTTTAGGAAAGAGGTTGATGCTGAATGGTAACGAGACACTTTTGCACATCAATAGCTAATTCAAATGGAGCAAAAATCAGAGTAGTTTCTGGTATTCGAAACTGAGGGATCATTGGAGGGTATGTTACTATTGTTATTGTACCAAGAGTTTAGTTTACATTTTGAAACTGGATTGCTCTGCACCATTGCATAACTAGATGGGTTTAGATTTGTCATATTATTGAACTCATCAAGTTGGTGAAGATGGTTTTAGTTTTTAGGCACTTGGTTGTAATTAACAGTTTATTAACATTGCCTAGTTTTAACCCATCCATGTGATTTATTTGTAACCAGGTGAGTGTCAAATTTGACTTTGTGTTGAGTACTGAAGTCATATTTTTGGACTATCATTGGATAAATGAACATCTTGTTTGAAGTCAACAATGTTAATATATTAAGTATTAACATGAACACCATTGCATAACTAGATGGGTGTTAAATTGAATTTGCTGAAACATATTAATTATCCTGCAAAGCCAAACCCAAAGCAACAGCTTTTAATTAAAGGGATAAAGGCAAAAATGGTGTTCAAACTTATGCGTGAAACTCAATTTGGTATCCAAACTTTTATTGTAGTAGACTTGGTACCCAAACTTCGATTTCAAAATTAATTTAGTACCTAATCTTTTATTTTGTACCCAATTGAGTGTCTGCCGTCACTTCCCGTTTGTTTGACTGTTATCTTATGCTGACGTGGACACGAGAGTGCCTTGTTGTACAAAAAGACGCCAGCGTGGCGAATTAAAGCACAAGTTCTTGCTGACATGGCATGACACGTGGAAAAAATGCTGATGTGGATGCTGAATGGGTGTTGTTGTGTATGTGACATGGAAAAATTAAATAAAATGAAAAAAAAGAAAACTCTCTCCTGTCATCTCACTCACCTCTCACTGATCTCCCTCTATCACTCACTCATGCCTCCACCACAGAGACGACCACACGGCGGCGAGGCGGGGAACACCAACAGGTGGCGCGGGCGAGA
>JAYMTJ010000421.1:0-11145 GCA_036897525.1 Pelargonium x hortorum | reverse complement strand
ATTCCCAGTCCTGCTCTGTCTTCGTATTCGATTTCTCCGGCAATGGGGAGAATTGGCGGAGTGGAATCGCCGGTTGACCGGACGGTGGATTTCGGTTTTCTGGAGGAGGAGTTTCAGGTGCAGCTTGCTCTTGCAATTAGCGCTTCCGATCCTGATACGAAGAAGGTGAGGGAGGACCCGGAGTCCGCTCAGATCGACGCCGCCAAGCGGATGAGCTTGGGCTGCTCCGGCTCCGTCGCCGACAGTGAAGCCTTGTTGTCGCTACAGTATTGGGTATGCTTAATTTTTTTGCCTGAATTGGGCATTTATGGGGTTTAATTGTGTTGCATTCGAGTTTTAATTCGAGCTCTAGAGAATAATTTGCGAGATTTGATCCTTTTTAAGTGTGCCTTCCATTTGTGTATCGTTTCTTACAAATGCAGCAACTGTGTATTTTTGATGTGGTGATCAACTTTGTTTAGTTCATTGGTGCTATTGGTTCATGTTTCTCAGATGAATCCTTTATCTGTTTATTCTCATTGGCATGTCTGGTATGTTGCATGTCACTGATGTCATTTTTCTTTCATTTTAGTTAGAAAACCACTAGAATGACTACTTAGATTATAAATTAATTTAGAATGAATCATTTATCACTGCATTGCTTTTTTATCTATTTGTGTGGGAAGTGTGAATCCATTTTCGAATTATAACAGTTAATGTTTTCTTTAATTAGAAAATCGCCCGATTTTGGATATTGAACTGGAAGGCTCTTGTTTGAGGAGAGAAGTTGTTTTCAATGCCAGATAAATTTCATAGTAACAAAATGTCAAAATGAAATTTTGATTATTTGAGTGAAATTTCTCAACTCACTTTGTTTCCTTATTTTGTATGTTAGCAAGTCATTGTGCTGGCTGACTGCTAGCACTGGGAATATCAAGAATATTGAGTTGTTTTATTTTACCTGTCTAGTTTATGGCATATAAAGTTAAACCATCTCTTGAGCGTTATTGTGATCGAAGTTCCCTATTATTAGTTGCCTGTTTCCTTGTATACTTTCTTCAATTATGATGTTTTCCTTGGTCTAACTCAGTGCAAAAAAAAGTATGATGTTGTATCTATTCTTATGTTTAGAAAGATTAATATTGCATCAGTTGATGCCATTATGTAATTCATATCAGGCTGAAGTTGCTCAATTGGGCTTATAAATTGACAATTGAAGCTTAATATGAGATATGTGGTCTTAAAATTATTATTATTTGCACAAATTGGATCAGATACTCTTTCCAACATATTTGCCAGATGTATTTTCTTCTAGCCATTTGACTGGTTGCCGGGATCGGCAGTAATTATTGACCTTTTTTGGTTTCTCTCTTTAAAATTATTTTCTTTGATTTGGAGCTTGACTTCCACTCTGTTATAATCAGTAAAAGAAACATATGTATGACTAATTCTTCTATACATGTTGCAGAGCTATAATGTTGTACATTATGATGAGAAAGTGATGGATGGATTTTATGATGTTTATGGTGTCACATCAAATTCGATCCCCCAGGGAAAGATGCCATTGTTAGTAGATCTTCAAGCAATTTCCATTTTGGATAATGTTTATTATGATGTGATTTTGGTAAACCGCTTGGTTGATCCTGACCTGCAACTACTTGAGAAAGAAGCACATACCGTATCCATGGAGTGCCTATATTCTGAGCACGGTATCAGTGGCTTGATTCAGAAAGTTGCTGATATGGTTGTGAATAGGATGGGTGGTCCGGTTGGTGATGCTGATGAAATGCTGAAAAGGTGGAGTATTAGAATATCTCAATTGCGGCATTCTCTAAACACTATCGTTCTTCCCCTTGGACGCCTTGATGTTGGACTTTCACGGCATAGGGCCTTGCTTTTTAAGGTAGCTGTTACACCATAAACATCATTATTTTCTTCTGTATGTTGTGCTAGTTACATTTACTTGGTTTCCCTAACCAGTTAACTTTGTTACCTTCTGTCCTTATCTGTCTTTGTGTGCATATATATGTATCCTCTATAAATCATATTGGGCCTACATTTCCAGTCCCGTGGAGATTTGAGCTGAGGTTAATCGTCCATACTACTCCTGCAGGTACTAGCTGATAGGATAAATCTTCCATGTATGCTGATCAAAGGGAGCTACTATACTGGAACTGATGATGGAGCTTTTAATTTGATTAAAATGGGTAATGGAAGGTGATGACATCCAGCTCTGCTTTTAAAATGGTTCTATTATTTAGTCTTCAACAATTTATAGTTAGGTCAATATTATTTATTTGAATGATATGAACAATCTTAGCATTTAAATTTGTTTGGTAACTCCGTGACTGTCTAGTCAAATTCAATCTAACTAAGAAATGATTACCAATGTTTCCATCTAAATAAGGATTATATAAAATATAAATTATATGTATGAAATCGGGGGACTTTATGCGAATCCTTCATTATGCTAACATCGGTGTCTTCGCTCCGGCCTCCTTGAGTGCATGCACTAACACTTTCTTTAGGAAGAGAATTGAAGAGATAGAAATGAGAAATTTTCAACATGATTAAATGTTCTGTGGGATTTATTATGTTAGTTTAGATGAACATATAATATTTGCTGAAATAACTTGAACAGATCTAGAACACCTCACGCAGCCCTAGAATGGATATTTGACATCAATTCCAATGGAAAACTGCAGTTAATCCTAACTCACAATACATAGTGTTGCTATTGCAAATGTTAGCCCAGATGCCATTATTTTTTCAGTTTCTCTGTTTTCAGATGTCCATTAAAGCTATTGATCGTGTCAATATATCTTTGCTATTTAACAACATATAATTTCCCATATGGTGTTGTTTTTCTTACTACCCAGATTCAGTGAAAGATGTTGATCTCTAATTCATCGAAAATATAAATACATTTAAGAGAATACACAATTTAAAATATTTGTTGCAATATCACTATTATTAAAAAGAATAGTATACGAGAAACTTAAAGATAATAATATCAAGTTATCAACACATGCACAAAAGAAACCATTTCTTTATATGGTTACAGAACACTTTCACTTGTTGCTTAGTTTCTTAGCCTGAGAGCATTTATATGATTATTTGTGTTTCTTCTCCCCATTCTTGTGCTTGTAGCCAACTACACTTGCATGTTTTATAATGTATAGACTTGTTGATGTGGTGCAGTGAATATATCATTGATTTAATGGGTGCTCCGGGTGCACTGATCCCTGCTGAGGTACCCAGCAGTCATCTTTTAAATTCTGGGTTAGAGATTAGAAGCTTTTCAGATGTTGTAGAAACCTCTGGAGGTTCTTGTTTGGGGCTTGGAAAAGGAACTGGAACATTGGAAATTTCCTCGCATCTTGATGAAGTTTCTGGAGTTGCCAACTTGTTGACTGGACCTGCATCACCGGCAAGTATTCAGAGAAAAGAGGATAAAAGGAACCTTGTGGAAGAGAATTCAACCAAGAAATTTGAAAATGAGTTTGGGAGACTTCTTCCTGCACTACATAAATCTGGGGAAGGTTCGTCAAGCATATGTGGGAAAGCTTCTCCTGCAGAGAAGATGCAAGTGAAAAATGTTTCTAAGTATGTTATCAGCGCATCAAAGCACCCAGAATTTGCTCAGAAGTTACATGCTGTTTTGTTAGAGAGTGGGACGCTCCAACCTTTTGATCTGTTCTCAGAATCGAATGATCTTTTAAAAGCCCAATATGACTTAGAGTACTCACCCTTTCCTCAAGTGCAACCTGCAAACCTTATTGATTACGATAGTGAACAGAAACTGTCTAATGAGAGTTCGACAGAAATACACAAAGAATTGGGGATGAATGTTGTCAACCCTAATTTTTCTCTGCCTTCTGATACTACAAACAAGGCACTGGTTGCCATCAGAATATCCATTGAACCAACTGCGGCTGATGCTATATGTGTAGGTACATTTCTGTTGATCCACCTAGAATGGTTACAGGAGTTCTGCAAGAGGAACTAGTTTAAGCATCTCCCTGGCTTTCTGCAGGTGACTCTTGCCAAAGACAACCTCAAAATGACTTAGATTTGGGCAAGAAATCTTCTGTAAAATCGATGGAAACAACCAATACTGGTGTGCTTATTGAATGCAATGGTCACAGTGAGAAGATTAACTTTGGTGATGATGCAGAATGGGAAATCCCATGGGAAGATCTTCAGATTGGTGAACGTATAGGCATTGGTAAGAATTTCTCAGTCTTCTGACTTCATGTACGGATGTATAGAATTAATATTGGTTAGTAATTGGAAACATTCTTATTGGATTAGATATTAAAGAAAGTCAGTTATTGTCTTCAATTTGTTTTGATTAGTGATGACTTGGAATTTGCCTAATTTATCTGTATGTATTTGTTGAGTGGTGTATTTATTTATTAATGGAGTAGCTATTTAATATATTTCTGTTTATGATGGTAGGTTCATATGGAGAAGTTTACCATGCAGATTGGAATGGCACTGTAAGTGACATTACTAATATGCTCATCTAACTTTGTTAGAGTGATTGCTCTTTGGGATTTCTTAGAATAAGATGCTACACGGTTTTTTGCAACATGCCTCAACAACAAAAATACTGGCAATGTATCAAAAGAAACTTAACTTTGTTACTAGTGCCCTAATTTTATACATTCATGCAATAATGTACACATGTTTTATCCGACATTGCACAAGGGTATTGTCTCATCTGTCTGCTGAGTTAAGTCAGTTTCTAAAAACATGCTTGGACCTCCAACTTTTGAAGCAGTATAGTTAGTTTTATTACTAATCATTCCTTTTAAGGCCCCCATTAACTGTATTTGTAGAGAAATTCTATCCAATGTCTTCCCCCATCAAAAGTATTCTATTCCGTAAAGTACTTCCTCATTTGGATGGCTAGCATGGGTTAACTGCAAAGTTTTCTTACAAAAATGTGTTGTGTAATGTTGTAACATCGGAGTACCGAGTTTTGGGTTATTAGCCAAAACTGCTGTTCAGAATTGTCCCACACATCCTCTTCTAATTAAAATGGATTCTTGTATCTGGAACTTTTTGATATATAATGTTCTCAGTTCTCTGAGGTTTGCATACATCACCTCTCTCCTTTGACCCAACGGTCCCAACCACCATAATATACCATCTATAACTTTCATGGTGTTGGCATCTTGTGGTAAATGCTAAAATTTGTGTTGGAAGCTTGTTTCTTCCCACCTATCATTTGGAATCATTCAGTGATCAGTAATTGATATGCTTATTCGAAAGAGGTATAGCATATTTTTTTGTTTTACACCCCCATCGAGGCTTCCCTGTTTTGCAACTAAAGCCTTGGCTGGCTCCTGTCCCGTTGTTCCCCACGTTGTGGGCTTGCAACTGCTAAATTTACTTTTAGACTTCTGGGGTATGATGATTATGTGCAATTATACTCGTATATGTTAAGAATATTTGTATATGATTTCTGCATTGGGTGCAGGGTCTTCTCAGGAATGACATAAACATATAATAGTTGTTAGGTGGTAGGGCTTGATACAACGATTTTGTACACGACTTGAGGATTATCATTTAAGATTTTTGCAATGTCCGCTGATGCTATATAAATTGGCTTGAATGGCAGGAAGTTGCTGTGAAGAAGTTTCTAGATCAAGATTTTTCTGGTGATTCGTTGGTTCAATTTAAATGTGAAGTAAGCGCCAAGCTGACTCTTGGAACAAGTTGAACCAAATTTTCTCTTCGATTGATATTATATAGTGCATAACTTAATCATTGCTGGTTTACTTCATTAGGTTGAAATCATGTTAAGGTTAAGACACCCTAATGTTGTCCTTTTCATGGGAGCAGTTACTCGATCCCCTCATTTCTCCATATTAACAGAGTTTCTTCCAAGGTTTATTTCTCTTTTAAATTCTGGAAGCAATAAATAATTTCCTTCTATTATTTTGTCAAGAATTTTGGGAAAAGAAAACGTTGTTGCTGAGGATTTAGTATATGTTCTGTTCCTCAATCCATTCATTATTATGCAGGGGGAGTTTATATAGGTTGCTTCATCGTCCAAATCATCAACTTGATGAAAGGAGGCGATTACGAATGGCTCTAGACGTGGTACACTCAGATAATCATATAAAATCCCTTTTCTTTCTTCGCCTGGTTACTCTCCTTGGATGCTTCTTTCTTTTAAGTTACACTCTTTAAACCTTGGCAGGCCAAAGGGATGAATTATCTGCACACAAGTCATCCTACTATTGTGCATCGAGATCTCAAGTCTCCAAACCTCCTTGTTGATAAAAATTGGGTTGTTAAGGTTGGTCCAGGGTGAAATGTTCCCTAATTATGTGTACTGTTTCATTCATGATTTTGTCAACTTTTTGATATTATTACTGACATAAATTGACATGTCCTCAATATTTTTTTTGTTTGTTTGTCTGCAGGTTTGTGATTTTGGGTTGTCACGTACAAAGCACCATACCTTTCTTTCATCAAAGTCTACTGCTGGAACGGTAGTACTTCTGAAACATGAATATTTAAACAATTCAGCATTGTTCTCTTTTGAGTTCATAATGTTGTCGATTTCTTACTCTAATTTAAACAAATTTTCCCCTGAATTGCAGCCTGAATGGATGGCACCAGAAGTTTTGAGGAATGAACCAGCGAATGAAAAGTAAGTGAGCTGAATATTTTATTATTTGTGTGAGTGGCCATGCTTTCATGTGTTAATTAGAATATTTCCACTGGATTCAGTCTTCTGGGTGATGCTAGTGATAGTATGTCAATTGGATTTTGAACCCCTGCTACCAGTATCTCTACATTAATGCTATACCATTTATGAAAGATTTGCTCTCTTCGCATTTTTAATACAATGAGTTTGTTTGTGGCTTGATTGCAGGTGCGATGTGTACAGTTTTGGTGTGATATTATGGGAATTGGCTACCTTGCAAATACCATGGAAAGGATTGAATCCTATGCAGGTTGTTGGTGCTGTTGGTTTCCAACATAGGCACCTCGAAATTCCAGAACATATTGATCCCGTAGCTTCACAGATAATACGTGATTGTTGGCTCACGTAAGTTCATGCCTCAAATAGATGTTCTTCCTCACTCTGCTCATCAGATGGAATTATGTGAAGCTAATATTAGTGAAAAGAATTTACACTTGTTGTAGTTATTCCCAGTGAAACTTGGTATACAACTTATCCTTGGCATATAGTGAAAAAATTGGATGTAGTAGTTTAAATGAAGAAATATCAAAAGGTAGTATCCTAGAACTTGAATACCTCGGCAAGGGAAAGGCACTTAAACTGTCAATCAATTAGTATGATGGTGTTAATACAATTGTGTGCTACTTGCTGGATTGCTTCATCAGTTCAATTTACTGAGTTATGATTTTGTTATTTTATTTGCAGGGAACCGCACCTACGGCCGTCGTTCTCACAGCTAATGCACCGTTTACGGCACCTCCAACATTTGATTGTTGAAAGAACAGCAAGTAGAAGTTGATTAGGAGTGGGGGTTGTGTCTATAGTTACTGTCAATCAAATTGTTGGGTGGCTCCAAGAGCTAGAGAAGCGGGCATTAGATTTTGTGAGAAACAAAGAACAAAAGAGAAATACTGGATGAGGAGGAAGGGTTGGTTCATTCAAAGTGGGAGCTTAACACAACCCATTCAGACCATTGTGGAGATTCTCCTCCTTTGCAACTGTAAGAGTGTAGGGGAGGATGTCAATTGTCATTACAAAGTAAAGTAACCATTTAGTAATTATAATTAAATAGATAGGCTTGTGTCAACAAATCAATCTACATGTGTTGTGATGTAAGCAGGTCCAAAGAAAAAGAAAGAGGAGAAAATAATTATGTTTTAAATTGAATCTTAGGTCTTGTTTGGGTAAAGCAATCCCAGCCTCAGAATTGTATTTATTACTCCCTCCGTCCCAAAATAAGTGTCCACATTTCTATTTTGAGAATAATTAAGGAGAAGTTAGTTGGAGTAGTATGTTTACTATTGTATCCTCATGATTATGTGGTGATAGATCCTAACTAACTTTTTGTAAGGGTGTTATTGACAAATCATACATAACTAACTTACTAGTAAAAGAAATAGAACACTTATTTTGAGATAAAAATGCAATTGAAACTGGACACTTATTTTGGGACGGAGGGAGTATTATATAACGAGAAGAAAAGAAAAGAAGGTTAAATATTTGCATAATTTGTGTACTTCAGAATACTCTACTCTCTTCTAATAGATGTCGTTAACTCCTCCTGCACTGTGCTTGAAATAGCAAGGTATCATCACTGCATAATTTCAAGTGCATATCCAAAAGAGAAATCCCAACTCAAGTATGTGAAATTAAAGACAACTCCAACTCATTTATTATCCCTTTGTGTGTTTAAGGTTAGAAAGTAAATCAGCATTCATCTACCAAAACAGAACATCTTCAATAAGTGTATCTCATGCTCCATACTTGGGGGCCTTCCATAGCTTAAATGCTATCTCATGCAGTAACCTGTCTGCTGGTATCACAAGGTTTCCACCATTCTGCAACACCATATCAAATGTTATTACAAGTTTACTTGCCAAAACCACCAATGTTAAGTACACTTTTATCATCCTTAAAGGGAATTCTTGACAAATCATATACAGAATGACTTTTGTGGGGCAGGATAGAATTGAGATATACAAACAATCCAGTGAACCTAAACAAAGTAAACATGTGTATATAACCAGACTTTTGAATGTTGCCAAACTAGTCATCCAGTAAATGCAAAAAAGTAGTTGCCCGCATATAAAGGATGAGAGATTATTATGTCACAGGTGCAGGCATGTATGATGTCTCACTCTAATAAAATGTGGTGGGTCAATCTGGTGAACCCGGATAAAATATTTAGTTTTTTGGGTATCGACCTACTTTGTCAAAATCTAGAAAGTGACAAATGGAACTAAAGCAGGTCAGCACTAGAAATTTGGGCTCGGGAGCACCAAACACCCACAAGGTGCTAATGGTCAGGTTAGGTTTCATAACAAGAATGTCCCAAATCCATAAATGCAGCTTGCAAGAGTATACTAAGTCCCATATTGTCAATGCTAGTCATGAGCTATATAAGTAATCAAGACAAACCAAATAAGAACTAGACTTTAAGTGTTGACCAACTACATGCGACTTGCATCATCCTAATATTTCCTGTTACACAGATGATCTCAAACTAGGCATAAGCACAGAGCTAACATAAACCAAAATACTATCCCATTCAATATAGGTATAACTGATTCCAGTGTTTATTAGTGTATAGAGTAAACGATGTAATTATAGCAAGGTTAACTACTAACAGTTTCTTGCGAAATGGGTAGTATGAATGCACTGAATCATAACACAAAGCATACCTCTTTGAACTCTTTGAAAGAAAATGAGTTTGCCATATCTTTGCGTGTAACCCCATACTGCAACTGAGCAATTAACATTGGGCAATGGTGGCTGTTGTTCACAAAAAAAAAGAAATTTAGTGTCAAAGCAAAGCCAAAATAAACCTAACAAGTATCTCCACTTACCGAACATCTTTCCTCAGTTCTTCACCTCTCATAGTGTAACTTTGACGAGGAAACAGCCTCAAATCAGAGTCTTTATCATCTTTATTGACCAAGACCGTTAAATTAGAATCAAAATGCTCTGAAATATTCCCGTAGCTCATCACAACAGACAAGTGCAGACGGGAGCCAATTTCGGATCCGGGTTGGGCCAAGTGCATTATCCTGCCGACCAAACCGTCAATGTACTCTGCATCCTCGGCAAGATCCTTGTCCTTATTGGAGACTTCACCAGCCCCAACATGCACAAAAACTAAATCAAACTGGCTTGTGTCTAATACCTTCCCTTCCTGAAATCCAAGCAACTTCAGCAATGCAGGGGCTGCAACATCAACTAGTGGTATGTCGGGGGAGTGGCTGTCACCATTCAACTCATTGAAGTGTATAGCAGTTAAGCCAAGTTTGCAACCAAAAGATTTCAAACTCGAGTTGTTTGTGATTATGGCAGCTCTCATTCCCATGAACCTGATGTTGAATAAACAGGCATGGTTACCGTTATTAATACATAACATCTACTCTTTTGTCATTGGTAACAACCAAGAACCAAAAAAAAAAAAAAACATACAAACAAACAATACCTCTCTGATATAGTCAGCACCGAAGACTTGTTCTGGCATTCTGACGAGTCAATGTGTTGCCCATTCTGAAAACCAAGATCAAGAACTATCTTATAAAACTTCATCATTCCTAAATGGTTTCAGATACCTAAAAATAAGTGAATCCCACCATATTGATATAAGCTTCACATGCATCCAGCAGCACTGCAGATTCTCTGACTACTCTCTCATCCTCGCTTTCTGCAATCTAAATCCAAATAAATCCCAGTACCGGTAGACATAACTACTCTAAAGAGCAGATGAGAAAGGAAAAAAAACATAACCAAACATGAATACTATGAAGCATCAAAATCTCATTCTGCCTTAACCAAATACCAGGTGAATTGTAACAGATTAGTTGATTTATACATTTTAATGAATACAAATTCTAAAAGCAGGAGAACTCTCCCCTACAACTGTCAGACACACTAAGGAATTTACACCCATTTTGTAATGGTTCTCTGTGAGTATTAAAAAAACCCCACCCCATAGAAAATAAGGGGCTTGAAAGTTGTCATAATTTCTACATATCTTCACAGTACTCTGATTCCACACTCTCTAGAAACTTATTCCCATGCGCTCCTTCAGTTTCAGGTCCAAGTTTCAAAGGGCATGAAGGTTCGATAAAAGATTCACAGTTGGATTCGAAAACAAACAGACTGTATACTTGAAATTGCTCAAGAAATGAAGCCACTTCATTTATTACGGAGCCATAGTACTAAAATTCGTAATAGAAAATCAAATGGTAACCCGATTCAAATATTAACAATAAAGGGCAATCATCAAAGCTTTGATGCAAGCAATTACAGATGTAAGAAAGATGGAGAGACAACAAGTAATTTACACGATCCAATGAAACATCAGCGAAGTTATAATCAGATATAAATTGAAATCGAAAATGTAAAAAAGGGGATTGAAATTGAACCAGAGGGAGGGGCGTTGGGGAGGGACAAGAAGCCGCAGAGAGCTTTAGAAGCAAGGG
>JAYMTJ010000420.1:0-11146 GCA_036897525.1 Pelargonium x hortorum | reverse complement strand
TTTTTTGAAAGACCCAAAATGCATAGATTAAATTAAAAATAGATGTCCAATATAAATCCAGCCTTTAGACATGCCTCTACTATCTAACTTAGCTAAATCATGGGCTTTTCTAACATCCCTAGAAACCCAATTACAAAATATAACATTTAAATCATAACGTAGACTTTTGATGTTGATTCCCCAGCTCCAGAGTTCTGCATCATTAAAAATCTGCTGATTGAAATCCATGCAAATAGAAAATGAGTCACAAGCTACACCACAATTAGAAGTGTTACAGTGCTTTGCAAAGGTAAGAGCAGATAAAATGGCCTGAATTTCAGCCTGATAGGGATTGCCTGCAACAATCAGTTTACTAAGCCGAGCCAAAACCTGCCCATATTTATCAATGATTTCACACCCAATACCTGCTTTGTCCTTATAAAAGGAGTCATCACAAATTAAGATAAAATCACAATCCTTATTGAGCATATCATTAATAGAATGAATTATGAGACCGGACTCCTTCTGATTGTCTTCTTTCCTTCCAAGCAAATCGTCTCGTCCAACCTATTTTTAACAGCTTTAAGAATCTTCCATGTCTGACTTTTGTAACTACACAGAATGTTTTGCCAGTTGAGATTGTTGTTTTCCAAAACTTTTTTGTTCCTGGCCTTTCAAACTTCAAAGGCTGTCGAGATGAAGGTTGATAGTTGATTCCAGCTTTCTGGTTGTCTCTTGGCACTTCTCATAATGCAAGCTATAAAAAAAAGGACCAACAATTCGACTCCCCTGAGCATCTGATGGTCAGAGGAGTTGAAAATCAGAACCTATTATAATAATTGCAGCTGAATAGCATGTGATTAATAGTCTCCACCTTGTCTTCAAAGATTTGGCATTGGTCTGAGGAAACAATACCCCTCCTATGGAGATTTTCCATAGCCAAAAGAGCATTGCGGAGACACTTCCAACTAAACAATTTAAGATTCTATTGAAGAGGCGAGTGCCAGAGGGCTTTCCAGAGGTCCCCGTTGTTAGCTGATTTATTGATTAATCTATTATGCATGATGGAGGAATATCCAGTTTTGACTGAAAATTAACCAGACTGACTGTGGCACCAGATGATCTTATCTTCACAATCCCTCCATTGAGAAACTCGAATACTTAGAATTTGATGAGCAATCTCCAGCAGAAAATTTCAATCAATCTTTGTCTTGTCCAACTCTTCGGAATTCTAGCGTAAAAGAGAGCAAACAGTTGGAGACTTCTTGATGTTTATACTCGGATGATTCCCGAGTCCAACCACTTGTCCTTGAAGATGCGAACCTGTTTCCCATCTCCAACATTTAATGTCGCTTTGCTGAGAATAAGATCTCGACCTTTACATAAGCTTTTCCAGATCAAAGAAGCATTCTCAAGACAGGAGGCCCTCCAAAGGAGATCGTTCTTAGCATATTTTCCTTTGAGAATAGAGTGACTAAGAGATGTGGGAGACTCCGCAGTTCTCCATAATTGACTCACAAGCAGATTGAGGTTAAAGGTTTCCATATCTCTTAGGCCAAGACCTCTCAAACCTTTCGAAAAAGAAAGTTTTGTTCTTGTCGGCCAATGAATTTTCTTTTTGCTAAGGCTATCCCCCTAGAGGAAATTGGAAATAAAGCTAAAAAGCTAATTGGTGAAATAGATTGGCATCTTGAAAGTGTTCATGAGATACGGTGAGAGAGCGTTAAGAGTAGATTTAATAAGGACTAATCTACCAGCTTGGGATAGGAGATTCACTTTCCAAGAGGTCATAGCTCTTTCAATTTTATCCTTTAAGAAACAATAGAGTTATCTCCTGGACACATCTCCCAAATGGGGAACCCCAAGATATTTCCCAAGTCTACAGGTGTGTCTCAAAAGAAGAATACCCTTGAAGATTATAGCGAAAGTTCTAGGCACATTCGGTTGAGATACAATTCTGATTTCTTTATGTTAATACTTTGACCCGAGATCATTTCATACTCCTTGAGAATTTTCTTCAGCACCGAGCATGTCACAAAATTTGGAGAGAAGAAAATAAAGAGGTCATCGGCAAAAAAGAGATGGTTGATTTTCAAACCTCCTCTAGATATATTAAGCTCATCCAATCTTAGAGCCAAAGCTTCATCCTCTAACTTCCTCAATAAACTTCCAGCACATAGTAGAATAGGTAAGGTGAAAGAGGGTGACCCTGGCGCAATCCCTGGGAGGGACGTAACCAATCGAATCTCTCGCCATTCACAACCACACTGTACAATATAGTAGAGATACATTTAAAGATGAGATGCCTCCATTTATCTAAGAAACCTTGAGTCTTCATAATATCCATTAGAAAATCCCATCGGACTCTATCGTATGCCTTTTTGACGTCCATCTTGAGACCCCCTCAATAAATTTTCCCTTTTTAGTGTTCTTGATCGAATGAAGGATTTCATTCGCCAATATGATATTATCATGGATACTTTTTCTAGGGACAAAGCCATTCTGGAAATGGAAGATAAGGGATTCTATGACAGTCTTGAGCCTATTAGTCATGGTTTTAGCAATAATTTTGTAGTTGACATTGCAAAAACTAATGGGTCTGAAATTTGCAGGCAACTGGGGATGATCCAATTTTGGAATGAGAGTGATGGAAGTTTTGTTAAGTTTTTCAAAGGGAACCCCTCATTAAGGAAGTGGAGAATAGCATAGGTAATAGAATCCCCACTGATGCTCCAATACTTTTGAAAGAAGAGGGAAGGGAACCCATCAGGACCAGGGTAGGCTTCCCAATTAAAAAACAGTCTTTCTAACTTCAGATTTAGAGAAAGGGGCATCCAAATGTCTTTGTTGATCCAAGGAGAGCTTACGAGAAATTAAGGAGTACCAATTTGAGATAAGGGAAAGCCTGCCTGGGCTATCTTCAGACTGAGGGGAGAAATGGCAGGAGAAATGATTAGAAAAGATTAGAAGGATTTTAGAGTTACCAAAGATTCATTCTCCTTTATTAGAAAGAATTCCTCTAATGTGATTTCTAGCAGCCCTCTTTGAAGCTAGGAGGTGAAAATATCTTGTGTTCCTATCCCATTTGCAAAGAAAGTCTACTTTAGCTCTTTGCCTCCCTCTTTCTAGGATGGCTTCTAAATTCTCTTGGAGAGAGATACAATCTTTGACTATGTTGTCATCTACCACTTGGAAATTAAAGGCAACTTTGAATTTGTTCAAGCTTGGAATACAATTCATCTTTTTTCAACTGGTCAAACAAGAGGGGTGATCTACTCCAAGAAGCAAGGTTTCTAGCCGTGTTAGAAAGGCTTTGTTGGATTTGGAAAAGAGGAGAACCTTGAGAAGGAAGGTTCCAACTGTCTTTTACCAGCTCATAGGACTCTGTTCTAGTAGTCCAAGCACTCTCAAATCTGAAATTTTTCTTTTGAACGGATTGGGGTTTTTATTGAGAATAAGCGGACCATGATCGAAGACAGATATGGGAAGAGAAATAATGGAGCAATTAGGATGGAAGGCTAGCCAATCTCCATTGACAAAGCATCTGTCAAGAACTTCGAAAACAAAGTCTTCCCCTAGTCTTTTGTTAGACCAAGAAAATTTGGGACCATATCTATGAAGTTTTAAAAAATGGTGGAAATTGAGAAAAAATGGTGAAAATTGGAAATTGAGAAAATTTGGTATATTAAGAGCATGACGGCCGTTTTGTCACCGGGTCGCAGAATTTGATTAAAGTCCCCAATGATACAAATCGGATCAGAATACTGGGATAAGGAGGAAGAAAGCTCTTTCCAAATCTCATCTCTTCTAGACAAAGAAGGGTGGTTGTATACTCCTCCCAAAATCCACGAGGAAGAAACTAACCCATCAATTTTGAAGAGACCAAAATTAGGATGTAAACTAAGAGCATGAACAGAAAGATTGGATCTAATCCCAAACCAAGTACCCCCACTTTAGCCTATGCTATCCGAACCCTAAGAATTAAGACAACTCAAACCAGAGAGTTTAACATCCACATCATGAATCGGGGTTTTAGTTCCGCTCAGATAAATTACATTTGGATTAAACTTCTGAATGAGGTCTTTTAAGTGACAAACATGTAGGAGTAGACCTACAACCCAACAGTTCCAACTAAGAATAATCATGGTTCTTGTGGAGGTTGTTGAGGGACAACCTCCACCAAACCCTCAGGGGAATCAAGGGAAAAAGAGCTCCAGCAGTCAAATAAATTAATATTATCAAACAAGATTCTACAGCGAATAGCAGAAACCACAGAAGGATCACCATAAGACAAAATCCATATCTTCAGACAAAATTGAAAGACTTAATTGTTACCTCTGACGATGTAGGGCTTTTAGTTACTCCAAAGGTCCTTTTTGGCTTTTTTCCAAGCGGTAGATCTGTGGGATCAGATGCAGCTCTTTTGTTCCTGGTAGAAGCTTCAGATGATCCAAATGGATCTTTCTAGGTGGGGTACGATGGTTCTGAATTAGCCCTGTACGCCACAAATTTAAGAATTTCACAAGTAATTTCTTGTTTCAGGTACTTATCAAACTCCTCTTTTTGCTTTGATAGACTACCTTGCATCATATTAACTGAGTGAGATTTTAACTTGCGCCCTAGACCCACCAGCCAATATTTTCATCATCGTCAGGGCCCCCCTTACTTCAGCTGCAATCTCGCTAATAAAAAAGGCCTTCAACGAATGGGAACCTGAACCATCATTTGAACCAGAGCAAGCAACTAGATTTTCCAACCAAGGGGCAATAAGGACGAATTTACCCAATATAGGAGCTTTATCACCATTTGAAGTGCCTTCACCAAAAGAGAAATTCAAGGAGTTTTCAAACACCTCATTTAGCTTAAGTTCAGTATTTCAAATAAATGTCGATTTCCAAACACACCATCAATTTATTCTAAAATTCTGCTTGCATAAATTTTTTTTTTTGCACACCCACGATGTGATTATGAAGGATTTGAGTTAACTCGCCATCATTCATACAAAATTGTCATCATTATACATTAAACGGTATTACATTGGTGAACAAAATTTTCTTGTTCCCTTTAATACAATGACTTGAGACACCTTACCTTTTCCATTCCCTTAGAATAATAGTACAAACAGCAGGTGAACCATTTATCTACAATTATTCCTCCAAATGAAGTCCAAGGCCACCAATTCGTTGCCGCCTCCTATCGAAAACAGCTTTAAAGGACTCGCGCTCTGCGCGCAGTTGCTCTTGGAACATGTTCTGCCTTCTTGGCCCACCTGTTCCATGGACACAGTTTGGGCTATCTTCAGGTAATGGATTCGACGTCTGCATTATACTGAATGGGTTAGAAACAATACACACTTTTTCCTCCTTCCCGAAACAAGCTTTTGTTTTACATAGACATCAGACATGGTGTGATATGCTTAAGCAACTAACCAAGTTATATCCAGCACCAGGTCCTATCTCTATCGAGACTGCATTCTTCTTTGCAGCACCTATAGAGAATCCAGTGTTATGAACCTGGAGACAGTAAATACAAATATATACGTGAAGTCCAAAACAAAGTGGCAAAGCCAAGATGGCGTTAAGACAGCTGGTGTAATAATTCTAAATTTGGAGCAAATTCAGTGTTTGGATGGTCCAAGAATTTAGATTTGGATTTGAGCCAAATACAATGGAATTTGAAACATGCCTAGAATATGGGGTTTCAAGTGACAACTCTTAGCTTGACATCTGAAATTTCTTGGTTCCCCAACATTAGATTTTGTTTTCAAAATAAATTTCAAATCAAATTCAAGTTTCCTGTCCAATGAGAGCAACACCTTCAGGTTTCCTGTTCAGCTACTCGATATTCCACAATACCGTACACGATGGTAAGAGGTAATAATTTCCCTAATAGATAAAGTGCTATAGATACAAGTCCCCTTTGAAATTAAAATTAAAATTAAAAATGATATAAGAAAAACAACCAGCCAACTACTATAAAGAAAGTCAAGAGACAAACTCCTTAAGAAATAAAGCAGCATCTAATTTATTGTCTCCTCACTCCCCATGATTACTTATAGCCCAGACATTTATTTTGGAAAGCAATTTAAAACAATTTGGTTGTACTCCCAATGAAAACATTTTTGCTAATAAAGAAACTATTATGGTATTACGGAAATTTATTTGATCAGTTGATTATTACTTATAAATGCACAATGTAACTTAATCTATGCGTTTTTGTGACGATCTCATAACCGCAACAGCTGAAACTAAGGATCTTCTGTTTGTCCTGCAGTTGGTTGAACCATAACTAGTACAACCACGTTGCCTAACCTTGTATCATCAAATACAACATTTTCCTCCCTTTTACAAGATGAAGTTTGGATTATAATTTTTGTAAAGGAATGGGAATTAAGAATAGAAATGAGATTCCCATTCTTCGCGTTTGGGCGAGAGACGTTATGAGAACGGGATCCCATTCCAAAAAGTTTAAATCAATGCTAGCTTAGTTCAGTTGAAACCTCAAATAAATACATATACACTAAAACATAATATGAAAAATCAATTTGAAAACATTTCATAGACATCTACTATAATAAGTATGCATACCTGATCACCCCAATGTACAGATTTTCTTTCCTTACTATATGCCTGAATCAGTCCAGACAGAGAACTTGTACTACCCTTCACACTTCCACTTTTTTCTGTATTGTCTTCATCTAAATCATCTGACCATTTACTTCTAACTAGTTCTTTCATTTTTTCAGTTGGATGGTCACCTTCAGCATCAACTCTCTTCCTATCCTTTGAAGAGTTCAAATCTTAACATTTCAAAGAAGATTAAAAAGAACAAAGAAAAGATACGTTAGTCTTCAAAACCAAAAATTTGCATAAAGAACATTTCTGCATTGAGGCTTCTTTCTGTAAATTGTTAGATTGGTTATTGAATCGAGTTTAATTTGATAACTAGCAATGCAAACCAAACATGAAAAAACACAATTAAAATACACAAACATAAATCAGCCGCTGCCTCCCCTGTCATCAGGTCACCAATTTACTTGACCTTCAGACACTAGGCCACCAATTTACTTGACCTTCAGACACTAGGCAGGTGTCAGCCTCAATAACCCGATAGCTCGGCAGTAATTGAACAATGATTGAACATGCCTAGATACTAAACAAACAAACAGACAATCACGGATACTTTACTGCTCAACTTGGCTCAGTTCATCTAATAGGCTAATAGCCCTATCCTTTACATAGCAAACTCAGTGAAGATGTAAATATGCTTAAACTTGGGGTATCCTAGCACTAGTGAAGAAATATGATAACAATGTACATAGTTCATATAGCCAAATATACATTAGAGCATGCTGAGATAAAAACAAGCCTGGGAACCAAATACACAAAATAAACAATGCTCAAGCAATTTATAGATACTGAACTCTCTTATAAGAGACACGACACAACATAACACAAAGGGTTTGAACTTAGCACACAATAACAAGGTCCGAACAATTGCAAGTAGCAAAATAGGATTAGCTCATAGCACTTACAAAATTACTAATAGAAAAAATATTGGGAGACAAGGGTTGAACCAATTGCAAGTAGCAAAATAGGATTAGCACATAGCACTTACAAAATTACTAATAGAAAAAATATTGGGAGACAAGGGTTGAATTTTACCCTCAGGTTCAACATTGGCTCCTGTAGAAGCTATATCAATATGCTCAGGTTTTCTTTGTTCTACTCTAGACAGAGATTCATCAGAGTCTCCATCTTCCATGTCCATGTCTACCTGGCAGAAATTGCATGCCAAGACAAAATAAAATCAAAACTGATTTAGTTCGTCTTCTCAAAGAAACAAATAACGAGAGAAACAATTTAGTGATGTCATAAAATATAATTCTCTCACAACACAACTATGTTATCTCCTATGAAATGGAAGTAAAATATGGTCAACTCATCTTATTTCCATGTTTCTGTGTGTTCTTATCTTAGACTTCCCAATTACACTTCTCTATTATAAATACCTTCCCCGGCCCATTAAGATGGATTGGTAGAAAGAATTAAAAGGCGAACAAGCAAGTCAACATAAGAGAAAACCACAGGAATGTCAGGAAAGAAAAAACTAGAGACTCATAACATAAACATTTTAAGATGGAGGGATAGTCAGTTGGCATAAGCCTCACTCTACAAGATGGAAGCCACAAATTATACATGTGTAAAATAAACTGTAATTGATCCTCATGTAAGGCCTGCATCACTAGATTTAGGTACACATTTTTTGGATGAATGTGAATCAGGTGTTTCTACGCGTTCAATCTATCTAATCCCTGAATTTTAGAGCATGAGGGCATAAATGAAGGGACCCAAAAAATTGGTCTTCCAAAGCTGCTACAGAAAATTATTATGTGGCATACCGTGATAACAGCATTTGCTTTGCCTATTGTCCTTATAGAAACACATTACAAATGTATACATATCACAGAGGACATTTAGAGATATCAGCTTAATAATTTATTTTTTTAATACAGATAAAATTTATAAAAAGTAACATAAAGAATATGACGTGGTACTTTTTAACCTATAGTGACAAAAAGCACGACAATTTCATATTTTATTACCTCCTGAATCCCGCTTTCCTTTAGGTCATCCCCATGGAATAATGACTGTCAGGCAAGCAAAACAAAGCACAATCACTATAAGTCAGAGAATATACCACAAGTTTGCCTTAACCTTGAAAAGCAACATTGACTACATTCTACAAGGATAATTTCTCTCTCCAATGACTCAAGTAGCATTTAATTGTTTTCAGTTTTAACCTAGGAAGCAAGGACTGATGTTTTCTTTTTACCTCTTTAAGTTCTAAACAGAAGAAAAAGCGAAAAAATAAGAAAAATAATTGTTACAACTCACCTTTAGGGCTGTGCATTTTTAACCCGTAAACCATGAACCCGGAAAAAAAAAAAACCGCCCCCGCTCCGCTTGTAAGCCCGCACCACTAAACCGTATGAGTGGGCGGACTAAAGTGGCCCAATCCGCTAAAGAGCAGTGCGGCCCACGGTGGACAAAGGCCCAAACCGCGGGTTGGCCCGCCCACCCGCTCAAACACCAAACCCTAATTTTCACCTATAAATATGTGCTACCCCTTCTCTAACCTGATATAATATTCTGCCTCTTTCTCTTTCGTCTTCCATCTCCTCTCTCTTAACTTTCTTTACTTTTCATCTCTCTCTTCATCTTTCTCTTGATATAACACCTCTATTTTACTCAAACTTCTCTGATCTTCTTCAATTTTGTAGTTATTTTAGTTATTTTCATGCACTTGTACTTATATTATCTCTTAATATATCTTTGATTTTTGAGTGTTTATTCTCTTTTAAGTATTTTTTTTTAATCTGAAGTGTTTATTTTGCTCAAGTTTTGTTGGATTTGTTTTTGTTTCGTCATTTTATTTTTGCTAGATCTATCTACATTTCTATTTTTTTCCACTGGATCAATGAGTGTTTCTATTCGTTAATTTGGGACAGATTTGTTTGCAGTTATATTGTTTAATTTTTGTTAGATCTGTGTATTTCTTATGTTGCATGTTCTGTGTTGTGTTCCTTAGTTTTGATCTATATGCAGGAGTAAAGTTCTTACAAGAGTTCACTTCAAGAATGATATTAGTGATATATGATTATTATTTGTAATTTTTTGTTCAAGTTATTTCATTCTTTTCTGTTTATGTATAATATTATTTTGATTTGTATCAAAATTTACATCTAATCAATTGTAATGTTATTTCTTTAATTTTTCTAGAGGATTTCATTCTTGATTAAATCAAGAATAAGAATAAGTATATAATAATTAAAATGCCAGAATCTTGACTGAATAATCATTTAATTCTTAAAAATTGGACTCTATACTAAACCTCAACCCAAAAATAACTACGGACTTGAAAAAAGTAGTGGACTTAAACAAATACTTAGCAAATAAGTAGAATATGTTGGCGGGTCCGGTTTGGCCCGCTCACCCGCTCGTGAAACCGCTTCATTCAAGCCGTAAATATATATGATGAGCGGGGCAGCTCACGGGGCCAATATCTTGAACCCGTAGTGAGCGGGTTGGCCCATGAAACTCTCCAACGGGCGGGTAGCCCGCCCATGAACAGCCCTACTCACCTTGATATCCAGTTGCAAGTACAAGGACGGAGCTTCTTCCCATTGTCCAGCCATCTTTTCTATGTCGTCTTGGGTAAAGCCATGCACATTCCTAGCTGCACATCCCTGAATTTTCACAAATCACCACCATATCAACACATTATTGCAAATCAAGAACAAAGACAAAAGCCAGGCATACACTACTCCATTAGTTAAAAGTTGCATTTGTATTTGAGATATGAAAAGAAGGGCTTTAAATTTTTAACTCTTAGTTCAAATCTTTGACACATGGTTCTAACTCTAAGAGTTTTAACTTCTCTTGAAATCCAGAGATGAAACTTGTTTATATTAGGGAATCAAAATGTTGTAGATTTATACTTCAAAGTTGTTAATCAACAGGAGAAGAATTACTCTTTCTCCGAATTCCCAACAATCCTAAACATCTAGCACTATACATCCCTCACTTAAAATTGTAAATTTGAGCTCAAACCCAAATCTATTGTTCGCATGATCTGAAATGCTAATGCAGCTAAGAATTAGCAGGACAAGTCAAAACAGAAGGGCTAATCTGATATTTAGCAAGTGGTTCACAGATCCTGCAAACAACTAAGCAATTATAACTATTATCTTCTTTTTTTTGAAGGAATAACTATTATCTTTTAATAAGGTAATAACTAAAAACATTTTCAACTCACTGCGGGATCCTTGTACGTAGCTTCTAGTACGTAGACTTCATAACCTGATCTCTGACAAGAAATAAAAAAGAAATGTGAGCAAAATCATTACCTAACCAATCAACACGCAACTGCTACTTAACTCAAGAACTATCAGTATTACCATAATAATACTAATATAAGTAACTAGTGATTGTATAGTTGGTAAGGAATCAGAGATTTTAGGTAGAAAAATGACAATGAATATATGATGCAAGAGTAAAACAATCCTCACAAATTATGATCTGTCAGACATCAACAATTACAGAGTGTCATAATTTAACGTCTATCAATCAACTGAATCTGAGACAGTAAAATTTGCGAAGCACAG
>JAYMTJ010000419.1:0-11151 GCA_036897525.1 Pelargonium x hortorum | reverse complement strand
CCCGCGGCCCCCCCGCCGCCCCTTTCCCCCCCGTGGGGAGCCATAGAAACCAAGTTCTTCTCCATTGCCTGTCTCTGATCCATCATCTCCATGTTTACCTTCTTCTCACGATCAAAAGCAGCTCTACAGAACAAGTTTTTTTTAATAATCAGTACAAGATGCAAATATGTTAGCCAAGTATGTGGGTGGAGTTGTAACAGGAAACTAAAGCACAAACCTAGCATGCATAAGCTCCTGGTGTAGGCCATCAATCTCAGCCCTTAAAGAAGAGATCTGTTTATTTTCAGCTTGTGATCTAGTAAGATCCTGTTTGAGGGTCTGAACTTGCCCGGAGAGTTCCTGCCTGATGTTATTTAGCTTTTGAACTTCTGAACGAAGTTGTACAGCCTCATTCTTCAAGGGCTCTGTTGCTCGCAGATCAGCCTCCAGCTTCAAGCCTCTCTCAACAAGATCCCGTGAGTGCATTTCTTGCTCCACACGCATGTCCCCAATGACAAGATTCATGCGATGAATTTCTTCCTTCGCAGCACCAAGTTCTTGCTGCAGGGCCATTCGATCTTCAGCCAGCCTCCTATTATCAGCCACAATTCTCCGCATTTCAGCATGCTGGATTTCAAGTTCTTCTTCCAACAAAGCAGGGTGAGGAGGAGGTGGACGCATAGGAGGACCTCGAATGAAGTGTCCTTCAGAAGCGTATCCGCGTCGATCATTAAAGACATCACGGGGAACACGATTTCTACCTGCCATTTCAAGTTATCCTAAAACAAAGAAGAGGGCATAAAGAGCACGTTAAGAGAAGGTAAACATAATGATATTCTGGGGCATTAAGGGAATAATGAAATCTCATGAAGTACAAAGTAACAGTGTAAGGATTAGCATAGATGCAACAGTAACGTTGTTGCTTTGTGACCTAGAAGTGATGAGTTCAAGTCAAGAAATCTAGAAGTTCAAAATCTCTCTCTCCAAAAACATGAGACTAAAACAAAAATTGCAGCAGCAAAATGAATCTACTTAACATCAATAATACACTAAAGCATATACAATGGGTTCCTTAGGAAGTTATGGTTCCTTCCAACTCTGCAACAGTCACACTCAACTTCCACCAAACATCTAGAACACCATTACCTTCATGGGCAAAAAATAACAAAAAGGAAAAAGAGAAGAAAAAAATAACAACACATTATTAAAATTACACATACTACAAGTACAACAGAGGCAAAGCAGACCACGCCTTCAAATTATATTAACCTCTCCAACTCTAGTTCAGCTCAAGTCACCCATTTTTTGCAACAACAAAATCATAAACTCAATTCCTTCTCACTCCCGCATTTTCCCAGGAACCAAACAGAAGACCAACAAGTACCCAACAAAACATTGATGCAATTCAAGTTCGAGTAGCATCTTCAGCTCTATTTCACCTAAAGTCACATTATTAAAATTACACATACTAAAAGTACAACAGAAGCAAAGCAGACCACGCATTTCAAATTATATTAACATCTCCAACTCTAGTTCAGCTGAAGTCACCCATCTTTTGCAACAACAAAATCATAAACTCAATTCCTTTTCATTCCTGCATTTTCCCGGGAAACAAACAGAAAACCAACAAGTACCCAACAAAATATGATGCATTTCAAGTTATAGTAGCATCTTCAGCTCTATTTCAAGCTAAAGTCACCTATTGTTGGCTAACAACAACACGTCTGTTTGAACGGAAACTCAATTTCCTTCTCGTTCCCGCATTTTCCCAGGAACCAAACACAAAATCAACAAGTACCCAGCAAAACATCAACGCATTTCAAGTTATAGTAACATATCCAGCTCTATTTCAGCCAAAGTCACTTATTCTTAGCAACATCAAAAACTTCACACAAGCCTCAACTCAATTTCCTTCTCATTCCCGAATTTTCCCAGGAACCAAACACAAAAATCAACAGGCAGCCAGCAAAACATCAACGCATTTCAAGTTATAGTAATATCTCTAGCTCTAATTCAGCCAAAGTCTCTCATTCTTTGCAACATCAAAAAATTCACACAAGCCTCAACTCAATTTCCTTCTCGTTCCCAAGTTTTCCCAGAAACCAAACACGAAATCAACAAGTACCCAGCAAATAAATAGCTGATAAAAAACTAAACTATTGCACACAAATACCAAAAGTCACCGTGCAAATATAAAACTTCTGAAAATAGATTGCAGAGAGAGACCAAAAAGAGGAAGGATCCGTACCTCTCGGAGATAGGCACAAATGAGAATATGGGTCGCCTTGAAATCACCCGATCGGTGTATTCGCGAGGTCTCAAGAGTGTTTACAATTTGTGTTCAGAGGACATGTCAAGATTCTGTGAGAGAGACAGACCGATTAGGAAGAGGGAAGGTTAGCTTTCGATGTAGGCAAGGTTGTTTAGGTTACGACGTCGTTTTGTTGAGTTAGGGAGTTTTGCGCCAGGAAATTTTTTTTTTTTCCTCAAACAGTAAAATAAGACTGTTTGGATTAGAAAATTTGGTGGGAATGAGAATGAGTTCCCACGTAGTATGTTTGATTTAATAGACAAATTGAATGAAATATTTGTAATTTAAACAAGGAAATGTGAATCTCATTCCGATTCCGATTATTGATTCTCATTCCAACGCAATCCAAACGGAGCCTAACAAATTATTGACAATCCATAATATATATTGACAAAGAGTGTCCGGAATGGCTGAATCTCAGCCATGACTAATTGGCTGAGAATCTCAGTTAAGACACAAAGAAAAGTGGATCCGGACAGTCATTGATGCGCGTATAAATGTTAATTGGTGATGTGTCGTCACCTAATCGGCTGTGATTTATTGGCTAAGATTCTTTTTTTCTCATGAACAAATGACCAGGCTTATTACAAAAGTTTTTGTACAAAAATGATATTTCAATTAAAATTTGTCACATTAATTATGTCATTAATAATTATGTTGAATAGTAATATGTCATGTGCACCAATATGTTTTTTATATTGTTAAGTTGTTGTTAGTTGAAAATTAACTTTAAGCTACATAAAATGTAAAATATATGTCTACTATGTACGTGGTCATATCATTTTACGGAAATAATTTGTATGAAATATGAGCTATTCAACACTTTTGTATGAATAGATGTTGCAATAATTATTATATTTCGATTGATGATAAGTAGAAGTAGATCAGAGACAATTTAGTTTTTGGGTCGGAGTCCATTTGACTTTTCAACTTCGAGATGGAAAGGCATCACTAGGGCCCGACCCAAAATAAGTGCGGACCACATATTATATTTTAGATTTTGCTTGTAAAATGTGTGGATTTGTCCATTACACTGAACACTAAACAGATCTATTTTATGCGACCCAACTCATAAAATGCGTGGATTTGTCTAGTCTATTAGACCCGAACACTAAATGGGTCTATTTTATGCCGCCCAACTAAAAAATATGCCAATCGTCAAGCCAAATTGTTAGCTCTAAAGGTGATTATGATTTGATTCGGACTGAATCTTTTAACTAACCAAACCAAATAATAATCAGTTCAAGTTTCAATCCACTACGACTCAGTATTATACCATTACACTCTCCTTGATGAGATTACACAACTTAGCTGTGTAATGATTTTAGAAGTGTTGCTGAAAAAAAATTCAAATCGCGAAAATTACGGTAATATGCTGAAAAAAAATTCAAATCGCGAAAATTACGGTAATATTTTTTTTATAACTTTATCGTGCAAGTATTTGTAAAGAACATAGAAAAATCGCTATTAATCATAACCCAATTCGAAAGAGATGAGTGTTGTAGATTTCAATTTCCGATCTGACTAATTTCAAAATTTGTGTAAAATACATGATTTCGTGAGAATTTACATAAGTTGAAAATTGATCGAGTTTATTTTATAAAGAGTAATATGTGTATCGATTGAGTGATATAACTTCATATCAGTTGCATGAATAAAGTAATGACTCCTAATTTAAAATCATAAATCCGGACGGGTTGCTCCGCTCCTACAAATTCAGTTGAGATGGGTAAAAGTGAATTTAAATGAGGTGTCATCACCTCATTTGCTAGTTTAGATTGCAACTGAGATAACTCTTATATCAGTCAACTGATATACATTTTGCTCTTTTATAAAACCTGAACCCGTAAATGAATCTACCCCCATAACATTAAATTGAATGAAAATTGCAAATAAATACACAAAACACATATATAAATCAATATAAACTAAAGGGTGCTAGTAGCTTTCAATTGCATTCAGAGTTATCAATGAAAACAATAAAACAGTCTCAACTATCACTTTCTAAAATAAAAATAAAAAGGTTTAAACAAATTATTTCTATTCAAATCTTAAACTTGGAATGCAAGCAAGGCTACTAGTTCAAAAATGCTGCCAACTCTTTCAGTCAATATTCATTGTGAGTATTTAGGGGTTAACAATCCAAACGTGTCCGCATTCTGTACAAGTATATTGTAGTGTCGATGCTTCGTCAGCTGATCGAGTCTGCATTTGGATCAAGTACGCTTTTGTATTTGGGCAATTTGGACATTTTTCTGCCAGTAATTTACAAACAAGGGTGAGAATACGATGATAATAGAATTTTCAGTCACTAAATACTATGTTCATGGCTATAGATGTTGACAATCCTCTCAAGCAAACTCAGGTTTCGGGCTGAAAATGCCCAACCCGAAATGAGCTTGTGTTCATTCTTGTTTCACGTGCCTATCTCCACAACAATTTGTCCACATGATACATCCTACAATTAGTTTTACAAATTACCGAAATCCCAAAGTTAACTCCCTCTGTCTTAGTTCCTCTTCATAGTTATCGGGAATCGTTATATCAGTGGCGCTTTACAACATGGAACCAACGTTTCAGAACGTAAAAAAGAAGTTGAAACTAAAACAACAAAAAGGCGGAATTTGACGTTCCAGTTGCTATAAAACTCCATTCAACAAATAATAATACTCTCTAGTCTCTCGAAATTTTGTCCCAAAATAATTGTCCACCTTTTCGGAGAGTTATTTACTTATTTATGCATGAATTGCCAACAATATCCCTAAATTAAGCTAAGTTAGGATACACTGAATTTGTTATAACAAGAGTGCAAAGGGACATAATGAAGAAATACCAATCCTAACTAACTAATCATTAACCTGTACAAAAATGGAAAAGTGGACAATTTTTTTGAGATGGAAGGAGTACTAATAATGAACCCCACGTTATACTCCTAAACCTAATGCATATTTAACCCTAAAACGATTGAACATGCTTTGGTTAACCACTATCCACTAGTTGGCATATTCACCTTGTATACAATGAGAATACATCAACAACAGAGAAGTTTTCATTCGGGATCCAAGAGCCTTAAACCACTTGGTCTGATGAGTGTTGGTTCTACTAGTTTAATCAATAGTTACAAACAAAAATGTAGAAGAAAAATCCACTCACAAAGGAAGAACAGAGATTCAAAAGCATACCTGTAGTTATCGCTTTACCCTTATTCTTGTCATCTTCATTGATAATGGCCTCACTTCCTTTTTTTACTAGATGTTGTTTTTTTGTTATTTTAACCTGGAAACACAAAGCCATAGACATTATGAAGCTTAATGAGAACTAATTTGACAACAAAGGTATGTTCAGTAAGCTATACCCTGCTCTCCATTGAGCACACATAAGGACACGTTGGGCAGAAGAATCTAGCTTGACGGCGGCCTGCAGCAGGCAGCTCGTATTGCAACAGGGTCCCACAAGTGGGGCAAAACTCCATTTTGTTTAAGAAGCTAACACAAACCCTCTCTCTGCAATGTTCCCATGCAATTCAGTGAAATGGCAACATAACACCCGATTAATCATACATGTTGAATCAAAACCGATACGGGACATGTTATATGTAACAAATGACAAATTATATATATTTTAATTATATTTGTAGTTTTCAATAAGGAATGACTAATATGATAAGTGATTACAATAATTTCTTTCGACATTTTCAGCAAGAAATACATATGATAAGCAATCATTCAACAAGAAAACTATGACAACAAACATGTATTTTCATGACCTAAAACACAAACTAGGGCAATGACAGTAAACCAAGTTATATATATGCACAACTTAACTAGCCAAAAATCTCTCGAAACCCAAACAAAAAATGCAAGAATAAAATAAAATCAAGTTTCAGTAAAAAAAAAAAAAAAAAAAACTAAAACTATGTAGATGTGCAATGAAAAAGTCAAAATAATTTGTTCTCCATATTTCAGTATGGTAGATTTCAAATTCCTCCTTAAACAAAGCAGGTTGAAGAGGAGGTGGGCGCATGGGTGGACCTCGAATGTAGGGTCCTTCAGGAGGGTACCCACGCCTATCATTAAAGGCATCACGAGGAACAGCAACAAAAAAAAAAGGACATAGATAACATGTTAAGAGAGGGTAAATAAAATATAACTCTGGTGTATTATGGGAATAACAAATCTCAAGGAGTACAAAGTAACAATGTAATGGTTAGCCGGGTCGCCATAGTAAAGTTGTTGACTTGTGCACCTAAACAATGAGAGTCCGGAGAACGCCTCTCTGCCAAGCGGTAAGATTGCATAAAAAATATGACCCTCCCCTAGATCTCACAATGGTGGGACTTGGGAGTCTCGTGAACTAGACTGCCTTAAACAAAGTAGCCAAGTCTAGAAGTTGAAAATCTTTTTCTTCATAATCATCACACAAATACTAAGGTAGCGCTTGTATTGTAACTTTTGCTTAGGAATGAAATTATCAAATTAGGAATCAAAACGGGAATGAGATTCGATTCATCTAAGAATTGCTTCGGAATGGAAATTTAATTGACCTCAACGCCTAATAAATTTACCCATTCTACAACAGCAGCAAAAGCTGCAAAACTGAACATGCATTTCAAGTTATAGCAAATTGTCCATCTCTAGCTCAACTAAAGTTAACCCATATTTCGCAACAACAATACAAATAAGTCCACTAAATCCTATATTCAATTTCCTTCTCATTCAAATATTTTCTCAGGAACCAAACAGAAAATAAACAATTACACACAAAATTCAATGCATTGCAAGGAATAGTAACATCTCCAACTCTAATACAACAAAAGTCACCCATTATTTGCAACACCAACTATAAACTACACACAAAATCAACAAGTACTCAACAAACTATCAACGAATTTGTTCTATTTCAGTAAAATCCACCCATTGTTTGCTCAACAAAAATTCCACACAAGTCATAAACTCATTTTCCTTCTCGCTCCCGCGTTTTTCCAGAAACCAAACACATAATCGGCAACTATCCAAGTTAACACCATACTAAATTCACACAAATATCAAAAGACGCCGTGAAAAACTAAAGCTTCTAAAAAAAAAAAAATGGAGAGAGATACGAAGAAGAAGAGGAGGAAGAATCTGTACCCTCACCTAGAAAATCGCCTGATCGGTGTATCGAGGCAGGGAAGCTTCAGGTCAGTCACGAGGTCTCGAGAGTGTTCACAGTTTGTGTTTAGAGAACCTGAGGAGGTTCTATTTCTGTGAGGACTGAGGCAGAAGGAATTTTGGTGTAGGATGTTTATATTATGACGTCGTTTCCTTGATATGATTAGGTTTTATTTTTCATTTATTTTTTCAACATATATTTCCCGACCCACTTACAGCACATCTGGAGGAAAAGTTAATACAAAAAACAGAACATAACTCATTAATTTACATGAACATACTCACAGGCCACAGCTCTACTTCAACAGGCTTCAAACCGTAAAGTTTTTAGATGAACAACAAGATAAAGATCCTGTTACAGGCAGTGAAACTGAAAATTGTACACTAATTTAGTTTTATTAGGTAGAATTTGTAACTTAGACAAATACCTACCCTACAATTCAGAACGCAGACCAACTCAAAATTGTAAAGACTTAGAAGACAGGTACAGTTTTTGACACAGCAACGACACTAAACAGCATAAGAATAGAACATATAAACAAGATTTGAATTGAAAAACAAGAACACTTGAATATACAATACCTGTTCAAACCCGAGAAACTTGGCAATGCTTAAATTCATTGATGGATGGAAACGAATACCACCCCGACATGGACCCAGAGCCTGATTAAATTGAACCCGAAACCCACGATTGACATGTGTCTCTCCCCTGTCATCCACCAAGGGAACCCGGAAAAGAATCATACGCTCAGGTTCTAGCAAGCGCTCATACCCATCAGTAACTCATCTTTCTTCTCAGTATCCATACGCCAAAGTCGAACCATGGGAGTTCAGAAGTAATAGCTTTTCACATGCACATTCTCTCCAAACAATCAGACTAGAACATCCTTCTTAGCTATCTCCAATGGGCATACAGGTCCACCCAAACAATTTCAGAAGATCAATAACCAGTCCAAATTGTAAAGGTTAATGAATGCAGGAAAGGTGGCTGTCCACTAAAAATGCAACACATGTAGCACTTCTTTGTGAAATTGGCTTCCTAACTAAAGAGCAGAAGCATCACCATAAACAGTATAACTAAGAATTTGAATCGCCTCACGCCTTTTCTTTACAAAATTGCTCACCAGTATACGCCAAGTGCCGTCGTTAGGAATGAATCCGTTGTCCATACCTCTGTCTAAAAGTACACATGCATCATCAAACTTGCCCGCCTTGCAGTGCCAACTCATCAGAGTGTTGTAAGTAATTGCATCAGGAAAAACTCCTTCGACTTCCAATTTGTGGAATAGATTTAAAGCTTCTCTAATGCGTCCCATCTTGCACAGACCATTTATAAGACTGTTGTAGGTGACTATGTCTGGCAAGAAACCCCTATGAATTATATCCCTAAGAAACTCTAGAGCACCTTGTATGTTGCCAGTCCTACAAAGGGCGTTGATAAAAAAATTGAATGACTTACTTTTCGGTTTAAGCCCATTTCTAATCATTTCTTCAAATACTCCCAATGCTTTCTCAACAGCTCCAGCTTGGCATAATGCTTTAATTAGACAAGTGTACGTGAACTCATCGAGAGAGTATCCTCTATGTAACATATCGTTCACAAGCTCAAGTGCTTCTTGGGTTGCACCTGTCCTCACAAAACCATGAATCAGTGTGTTGTATGTTACTGTGCTGGGAACGACTCCCTCCAATAACATATCACGATACAACTTCATAGCTTCTTCCATCTGATTAACCGTACAAAAGCCAGATATCAGAGTATTGAAAGTATATATATCAGGCTTGCATCCTTTCCTTGACATGTCACCAATCATTTCAATAGCATCACGAACCATCCCATTCTTGCAAAGAGCAGTGATTAGACAGTTGTATCCTACAGTATTCAAATTGAGTCCTTTGGCTCCCATCTCATTTAAAAGACTGCCAGCTTCTTCCAGTAAGCCTTCTTTGCAGAACCCATTGATCAAACTATTATAAGTAACCACATCAGGCTTGCAACCCCTTTTTTCCATTTCGTTAACAATTTCACAAGCTGAGGCAAGGCATCCCTTCCTGCAAAGACCAGTAATCAATATGTTATAGATATAATTATCAGGTTCACAACCAACTTCTAACATGCTTTCGTACAGAACAGCTTTGGCTTCATCTAACTGTCCAATCATCACAAACCCATTAATTAAAGTATTGAACAACACCACATTTGGGCAAGGCACTTTGCTCAGTAATGCTTTTGCTTCGTTGACTCGCCCCTTTCTACACAACGCATGCATTAGAAATCCATAAGTCGCATCATTAGGAGGGAAACCCCGGAGAATCATCCGATCAACCAATTTTGCAGCCTCATGCGCCCGATCAAGTCTGCAGAGGCAGTGGACAACATCATTGAAGGTATCAACATCAGGTACGCAACCCATCAGAAACATCTCCTCCAAAAGTTTAACCGCTTCATTCATTCTGTTCTTCTTGGCGAAATTATGTATTAGAGTCTGGTAAACCAGTGAATTTGGAACGCACCCATGTTTTGTCATGTTCCTAAGAAGCGAGTACGCAGAATCCACTTCATTAATGATACACATTGCTTTCATGACCACTCCAAATGTGTAAACGGTGGGAGAAATACCCTTGTTCAACATCTCATAAAACACATTGGTTGCAATCTGAGGACAATTCCCAGAAACTAATATATCCAACACAACATTATAAGATCTAAAAGTAGGCGCACACGAATAGACATTCCTCATGTCAAAAAGCAACCTAGTTGCTTGGCCAGGCAAATCGGCAATCTCATAATGCTTCATAATCAAAATGAAAAGGGTCTCTCTAAAAACAATCCCTTCCTCTTTCATCAGCATCAACAGCCTATCTATAACCCCAAACTCCCCGGCCGCCCCGAGCTTGTCAATTAGCACATAGTACACATCAAAGGAATGGCAATAGCTCTTTTGAGCACCTGCCATTTCAAATATATCTAAGGAAGTGCGCACATCGAGTGGGAGCTGGAGCAATCTACAGAGCTGATTTGGGGATATTCCAGTGAGAGACTCTCGGAGCTCTTCAAGGTCGAAAGGCTTGAGTAGCCTCTCCCATTCATTTTCAGACTCTGACCCATTTTCCCCTATGATTCTAGGTTTAGAATCTCCATTACCCACAGATGAACAAAGGGGAAAGCGAGGAACTTTGAGAAGGGAAAGGGGTTTTTTGCTCACATGAGTTGCGATTTTTGATCTTATCAACATAACTCTAAATGCATTTGACGAATTAGAAAGGAACAAAAAATAGTCCTCGTCTCTCAGGACTCTGACCTGAGCAAATTAAGCAACAGCTCCGTCTTCAAATTGTTGTCGATTCACATTTGCTTGCAGCCAAAACCATACATTTCTCCTTCGTCCTCGATCGGCCACCTTCTTCGCCGTCACAAATTCTATTACCTTCCTGAAGCCAGTGCTTCTGTTCTCATAGAGTCATAGGTGTCCCTAGGGTTTTGCTCTCTTAATTTGCTGTATAATTTAACTCCACAAGTATGGTGTCTGGGCCATTTGTCTTTAGTCTGGTTCTCAGGGACTGCACAAAGTAACTCACCATTAGCGGTTAACTCTAATGTGTATATTAAAAATCGTCTCATACTTTATAATGAGAATATATAGGAAGGGAAGCTGAGCAACTCCTACGGGTTGAGCAAAAAATCCGTTATCCGATTATCCGATCCGAAAT
>JAYMTJ010000418.1:0-11182 GCA_036897525.1 Pelargonium x hortorum | reverse complement strand
TAGTAAACTTACCACACTAACTAACTTCTCCTTAATTATTCTCAAAATAGAAATGTGGACACTTATTTTGGAACGGAGGAAGTATATTAAATTACCCTTAACCGTTTCTCCAACTGTAAACGCCTTATAAAGTCTTCCACACACTTTTCTAATTTGACTTTCTCCTCTTTCAGAGCCCCTGTTTCTTTTGCAGCCTGAATGATTTGCATTTTACACTAACAGTAGCCACCTCAATATATTCCTCATATGTAACAATGCAGAATATATTTACAAAATGAAACCATATCTAGGAATGATATCAAACCATTTTTAGCATTCTAGGTTCTCTTCGAGCAACCCTTCACCTCCAGCAACATTGTGAAACAATTGCAGCCCTTTGGAGACTCTTGTAATAAGAATGTGCTAGGTGGCAACGCAGTCGAGCCTACAAGCCAACACAAATAAGGTAGGTCGCGTTTATTCAATCCTTAGAAACAAATTCCCCGTAAACAGCCAACATCATGCATACGCATCAGGGCAACAAACTAGACATTGGTGGTAGGAGGAATACAATTTTACGAGAAGGGAACAGATGGCAATTCGGTATGATTTGCACAGGTTATGTTCAAGAACATAAACTACATAGTTCCATAATACCTTAAGAAACAAAATAATGGAAGTCAAAAGTTTGAGTGGTAACATATGATGCTTCAAATAAAACTATTTTCAGTCCACCTTCAACAACTTCCTTTACCCCCGAAATTTTGTTAATCTGTTTGCTTCTTCCTGAAAAACTTTTAAGTTTTCAAAGTTTGTTTCTGCAAGGTGAATTTTATGGCTGTCCATGTGTCAAGTAACAAAATCGCTAAGGATTATGTCTCAGAATGAGTCTCGATAGGTGTGTAATAGACAAAGTATTATAATACCAGTAGGCAGGGAGGGAGGGAGCATATCAAGAATCAAGATCAGACATACATGGCCGCCATAATTCAAATTCAACCAAATTGTGCAAAAGTACAGCACAATTTTGATGAAATAATTATAATTATCATTATTATAATGATAATGATAATGCAACTAAATACGAAAGCTACAATGGGACATTTACCTGAAGTACATCATTGACGTCTTTTTTTAAGCAATTTTTTGCTGCATGAGTAATAGTTCACTTCTAGCTGTCATTCGAGGGTACCTGAACCAAATAACAAACTCACTTAAGACTGAAAAAATAAGTCTTGTTAATCTTCCATATATGAGTTATGGTGAAAAAACTTACTCATAGCACCAAATGTGGCCCAAATTTACGGCAATCTACTACAAGACCACATATAGAGGTTGTTAAGACCAATTATTGCTAAGAAGTCCATGAAGAAATTAAAGGGATTTCTGAATTCGGATAACAAACAATATATCTAGAGAACTTGTAGGTTCAGCATAAGGACTTAATTTAATTGGACTCAAATTTGAGAGAACAGTTAGAATTGGATTAACTAATACTTGTAGGGCTCTCAAGTAGAGGACTTGCAAACATTTGTAGAATCTCTTGCATCATCCATTCATACATTGTATCTTTGCGTTCACACATCATATGACATGGTGAACCCTAGTTCCTAGTTCCATCTCACTTGATCAATCTCATTCTAATTTACTTTCAGCTTTGTTATTTTAACTCTGAACACAATCACAAGTCAAAGTACTAACTTGGACATTAGGACACACTCACACCAGTACAAGACAACCTTTCCTGTAGATAAAACATACGTACTTGATTCACAATACTATTTAATTACCCGACAAACATTGATTACCAAGAAGTTCATAGGCAACCCTCAATTAATCAAGATAAAGGCAATGCAAGTTCCAAGGGATGGCAACTCCCAACTAACCTCAATAATAATGGTATTTACTTCCATATTACAGAATTAGAATAGTATATTACCTCTTCCCTGGCAGTCACTAATTAGGTGTCTCTTGCATTTAGCTGCCGGGTTTGCAGACAGTTCTGATTCCAGCTGACCGACCTGCCCAATATAAAGAGATTAAATGGCCACATTTCACTCATCCAAATAAAAGATGAAGTTTCATTCAGGAATATTATGATATTTCTCGTATTAGCAGCTTCAATTTCTGCACGTATGCAGTTACTTTCAGCAACTTCCAGTTTAGTTTTGAGAACCTGGGAAGCAGCCTCCCAACTTTCCTTTTTCTTTCTCCTGAATGTATTTAAGTTTAATATAAATAAGCCCTCAAACAATACACATTTAAAATAGCTAAAGTAAGAAGATGTGAATAATAGGATCCACAACTTCAATTTTGGATTCTGTGACATGGTAAAAAAAAAATCTTAGTTACCAAACAGATGGAAGAAACAATTACATAGTCGTGTGTTTTGTTAAACTGAAATACATCCCTTGAAGCTCCTAAATTCTAGCAGTCTTTTCCAAACCGTTTCAGCCTATACATAATCCAAATTGTGGCTGGTGCAGATTACCTGGTCACCCTATACATACTCATATCCTATCCTTCCTACTACATGAAAGAAACAATTACATAGTCGTGCGTTTTGTTAAACTGAAATACATCCCTTGATGCTCCTAAATTCTAGCAGCCTTTTCTAAACAGTTTCAGCCTATATATAACCCAAATTGTAGCTGATGCAGATCACCTGGTCACTCTATACATACTCATATCCTATCCTTCCAACTAAAAGGCCTAAAATCCTATCCTTCCAACTAAAAGGCCTAAAATATGATTCTAAGCCAACCAAAATATAAATAGGCATGCATTAATATAGACATCACACTGTTCACTTGACTCCCTCAGGCACACTTATATTTTCCATTAAGTGTTTTAATAAATGCCAGATAAAAACATCCCAGAACATTCAATCGAGAGGAATTGTTAAAAACATTATCACAGTTCATATAAAACCTACTCAAGACAATGAAATCGAGATAAAATAATCTATTTATGCTTCAAATATATATTTTTTTTATTGATCATATAATAGCCCATACCAGAACACTAATTTGGGAGAGTTGAAAATCATGCAACCTCAGTATAGGTTTCTAACCCAAGTGCAGATTGAGAGAATACAATGAGTATAAGAAATTACCTCCATGGATTCTAATAGCCCTCTTCTCTTTCGTGACATCAAAACCTTCGATGTGTTCATAGTATCCTGAGCAACTTGTTCCAAACCAGTTAGTATATCTTCTTTGGCCTCAATGCCTTCGGTTGGGTGGTTCACATCTGTGGCAGTCTGGCAGATGCATACTGAACACCCTGAAGTTCCATCTTTAATTCATAATAATACAGCTTCTCAAGAAGCATCATCTGCATGATTTCAATTTTGACAGTTTGTAACACTGTAATAGTATACTGACAAACTTCACTCACAGATGAAGAAATCAAATAGGGTTACATGAAAGCTAACTGAATCACTAGAGCCTTATAATACAGTAACATTCCTTAAAAGACCGTACCTTTTGCTTTCTCTCAGCTGCTTCAATAGATTCTGCTCTAATCCTGACACCTTCAGACAGTAAACTCTGAGGGTCATCAAGATCTTCTTTCCCAACACCCAGCAATGGAAGGACTAAAATTCTGGCAGCAGTTTGATCATCTTTAATTTTTTCTGCATAATTAGGGATATAATTTCTGCCTCATTGTCAACAAACGGTGGCAAGTGTGGTGGAGTAGTCCTATTTAAGCACGTAAAACGTTAGATGATAGACATAATCATATCCATATTTACAGTAATGTTCCTATATATCCTTAGTGGTAACAAAATGTAGGGACAAATCAGTTGACAATATTCTCTGTAGATAAAATGATCAGAGTAGTCCTCATCTTACCTTCCAACCATATACACTTCTCAGTAGGCAAAATGATTCGTGCATTTACATAGAGAACTTCATCATACGATATAAATATGCTAAAACTCAAACCTGGTGAGTAATGCTTTGGTCAGATTCCCCAAAAGGAGCTCCGTCTCCCTCCCAAGAAACAGCACCGCCAAAAGAAGGAATGATAAAAAGCAATGCCCCTCTGGGAACCTGAACATAGAGAACTTCAACTCCTCAGAAAAAAGAAATATAAGGAATCACTATGATAATAAATGATGTAAAACAAACAACATCCACTAAAAACAAATTAATTTGAAATATAAAATATGCATAACCTCACCACTGTATCCACATCTTCATCCTCAAGATTAACATCCTCAACAAGGTGAATCAAAGCACCAGGTTCATTGGAAAGAAGTTGAATGCTGCAGTTGGGTAAGTCTCAGTTTAGATTCTTCAGCATCAGTTCCTTTCCTCTGGACCTCATCTTGGCTGAGTTCAGATTAGGTCATAGCTTTAGACTCTACCGGTACCACGGGTCTGGAACTAGAGTCAATGTATCTTGACATGGCATACAGATCTGCATACCTCAATAAAGAATAAATTTACTGATACAATATTCGAAATGAACAAATTGGATCATATTAGTATGTAGACCACTATAAGGATTACATCATTTTCAAGTGCACAACCCTAAATCAATTTGAAATTTTATTCTGAATACACAGTTAAGACCATACATGCTGCTAAAGCTTCCAGTCTAGGATCTAAAATTGGTGGATAGTTCACATTTATGGTATGCTTGAGTTTGAAATAGACGAAAGCGAGAAGAGCCTGCACTCAATATCAACAAAAAAAGTTAAACTGAAGCAGATAAGAAACACACAAAAGGAATGGCAAAAAAAATCCACATGACTGTTTCATAGGAACAAGCTTCCTCATTTCTTTATATTGAGTTTATTGTGCCTTTCGATAGAGGGAAAAGAGAAAACGAAAAAAGTAATCCAAACAAAAATGTTAGAAAAATTTCTTTGGTTTCATTAGCACAATTGAGAAGTCCCAGTTCTGATATGATATTTTGTTGACTAATAAATTAACCAATAAGCAGTAAAGATGAAAAAGAATAATATAATGACAATAATATTGTGAAATGGGTAATGATGAAATTTAAATGAGTACTCATTTGTATATCACCTCTTAGAACTACAAAAACGTTAGCATGACATTGTAGTCTACATCGCCCGGCACGACTAGTTGCAGAGCGTGAGGGGTTAATCATGATCTTTTGATCCTCAACCTCAGCCTGTAAAGAGAAATCCACAACTGTGTCAATGATACAACAGAATGCTCCACATGATACACTTGACTGTAGTTTTTTTACAGCTTGAGGAATAGCATGTCAATGATACAACAGATGCTCCACATGATACACACTTGACTATAGTTTTTTACAGCTTGAGTAATAGCATGTCATATTACCTGGTAGTAAATGTCTTTCACAGATACAAATGTCTTTCTTAACTTATGAGTACAAGAGACGTAAGCTTGGCATTCATGACTCAACCTAACCAAGGAGAAAATAAAATAAGCACCCGAAAACCGTGGACATGATACACAAATACTCCATTCTTAAGCAACAAATTTGCAATTCTTTAATTTACAACAACATAAAGGCACGGACCTTCGACAATTATGTATACGATTTGCTTCAATTTTTTCTCTATGCACAGCAGACAATGCAGGAAAAAGGTGTACCAGGGTAAGACACTCATCAAAGTCTCCGAGTGCATCTACAAACTAAGGATACCTGCATGACAAATATAGATAACAACAATAGATTGTTTCAGGGAAAATAGATGGAAATACTGATTAAGAAGTAACCAAGAAATCTCTATCGAATAAGCCTGTCAAGTTCATAAATAGGTTGGCAAGATCGTAAACTAAGAGCACGCTCCTTGTTCCGCTTAGCCTCAGCTTTCTTTATCTTCTTGCTGCAAGACCTGATCTCTCTGAACCTCTCAACTAATAGTTCGTGTGGAAGAAATAAAATATCCTTGGTATGATAATAAGTATGGTGGGCTCCCTTGACCTTTTTCTTGGGTTCCTTGGAAATAAATATATCCTTGAGAATGCATAGTCTCTTACATGAGACCAACCAAGAGAAATAATGATTTCAGTTTCAGTATTGTAAACAAAATAAACTGGTGATAGTTGTACCAATAGCAAACCAACTAACAATATTTGACAGACAAGCAAGAAAATTTGATGGGAATAAGAATGTAAAAGATTCTGTGCTACATATTTCCTACATAGACAATCTAAGCCCATACCATTTGAAGGCAACATCAGAGTCTTTAGTAGTCAGTTAATACTCTAAATTCAAATTTCAAGTACATACATTTTTCTAAGCATTTTTGAGAAAAAGAAGGTTTAAGAACTGAATAATAGATATCATTACAGGTGTGTTGCATATACTCTTAACACTATCCAAAATAAAGAGAGAGTTTATCATTTAAGTTTCAATCCATTATCTTCTCCATTGTTTTGTAAGTGATACAATTCAGGTACATTTTGATTGAATGTTAATACTTCAACTTAAAATTAAATCAGATAAACCGACAAAAGAGTTTCAAGTTCCATTTCATTCTATTTTCATGTGTCTCTAGCAACAATTTGATAAATTAATAAAAAATGAAAATTAACCCCACACACGTTAAATCAAATAAATATACGAGCAGGAGCACTTGTACACTACATATAAGGTGGGTGAGACTCTCACCGTGAGAGAGAGATACCTGAAGACGGTTAGGCTGAGTTAAAGCTGCTTGACAGCTTGTGTCCTGATGATGTACCTTGCAGCTAATCAAACTTCGTAATCAGCCTTGAAATTGGAACTCGTAATCGGATCTCGTAATTGGGACCTCACATCAGACCTCATAATCGAACATTGCAATACATTTTAATCGACCCTCGTAATTGAAACCTTATAATCGGATCTCATAATCGGGCTCAGACATCGTAAATTGGGCCTCGTAATCGGGACACAAAATCGGGATTTCGTAATCGGGACATCGTTAGTAGAGACATTGTAATCGGGACTCGTAAGTGGGACATCATAATAGGGACTTCACATCGGGACATCGTAATAGGGACATCGCCATCGAGACATCGTAATATGGACATCATAATCGGTACATAGTAATAGGGACATCGTATTCGGGACATCTTAATAGGGACATCGTAATAGGGACATCGTAATTGGGACATCGTAATAGGGACATCGTAATAGGGACATCGTAATCGGGACATCGTAATCGGGACATCTTAATAGGGACATCGTAATCGGGACATCGTAATAGGGACATCGTAATATGGACATCGTAATAGGGACATCGTAATCGGGACATCGTAATCGGGACATCGTAATCGGGACATCGTAATAGGGACATCGTAATCGGGACATCGTAATAGGGACATCGTAACATGGACATCGTAATAGGGACATCGTAATAGGGACATCGTAATAGGGACATGTAATCGGGACATCGTAATCGAGACATCGTAATGGGATAAGTTTAAATGATGGATTTTTAAAACCAAAATAAAATTCATAAGGTTTTTGGGGTGTATATATATATATAAGGATTTTGTCAAACAAGAAAAGTCACAAGTACGGATTTTGAAAATCAAATAGTACAATTAGGAAGGTTTTTTTTGTAAACAATAAAAGATTTCAGATTTTGAAAGAAAAAAAAAAAAACCAAATCACACCCATTGAAAATAATTCATTCGTATCTCAAATACGAGAAGTTAAACATGAAGGAGGGTTGTAACAACAATTATAATTCAAGATTGTTCACGTCAAGATGGGAAAAAAAATTCTTGAGCTAAAGCATTACAACTGTTTGGTAGATAGAGAAATAAGAGTTTGATGCAGTGCAAATGTTAACATCGATTAAGTCAAATCAAAGAAGAAACATGGATTTTGAAAACTGAAGTACAAGTACGAAATTTTTTTGGTGAACATAAAATGATTAAGTCAAAACAGAGGAGTTAAAAGGATGGATTGTGAAACCAATGAGCAATTATAAGGTTTTGGGGGTCCAAAACCTTAAATGCAAACTGGAAATGATTTATTTTGTATCTCAAATCAGAAAAGTAAAACTGGGTTATGTTAAATTTGATAATAAAATACGAGTTTTTAAACATTGCAACTAAAACACATAAAATAAAATAAAAAGGAAGGAATATATGTCAAAATCGATTCAGTCAAAACAAAGAAATTAGAAAGATTGAAGAGTTTCTTACACTCCTTTGTATCTACATCTTCTTCATCCTCAACAAGGTGCATCAAAGCACCAGGTTCACTGGAAGGAAGTTGATGGTGCAGTTGGGGAAGTCTCAATTCCTTTCCCCTACACCTCATCATGTGTGGATTCAGATGAGGTCATAGCTTTAGACTCTATTACTAGTCTGGAACTAGAGTCAAAGTATCTTGAAAAGGCATACAGATCTGCATAGCTCAACAAAGAATAAATTTACTGAAACCGTATTCGAAATGAACAAATTAAATCAGGTAAATATGTCGACCACTATAAGGATTATATCATGTTCAATAGAAACAACCCTAAATCAATTTGGAATTTTACTCTGAATACACAGTTAAAAGCATACCTGCTTCTAAAGCAACTAGTCTAGGATCTAAAATTGGTAGCAATTCAATTTATGGTATGATAAAGTTTGAAATTGACGAAAGCGGGGAGAATCTGCATCCAATTTCAATAAGTTAAACTGTAGCAGATAAGAAAAACACAAACAGAACGGCATAACAAAATCCACATGATTGTTTCAAAGGAAAAAGGTTTTTTTAGCGATTAGGCCCTCTTTTTCATCATTTTTTTCTCCGGCGCCGAAAAATTCAAGTTTATGATGATATCGGCACGAAAAAACTTTAAATTTTGAAAAATCTTTAAAAATGGTAAAATTGAAAATGCAAAAAGAAGAAGCGTCTTTTTGATGCATAACAGCAGAAGCACTAGCTTCATCAGCATAAATAAACTCAAGTCTCAGCTTCAGCTTCTTCTTCTTCTTCTTTTTCATGCAGTGTTGATTACTTGACGAATCAAAAAAGGTCTTATCTTTACACAGATCTAAATCAAATAATTTTTTGCAACACCAAAGGATTTATAATCAAATCTAGAATAATTATAGACGATGATGATGCCTTCAAGATTCAAGAAGAAAAAATATGTCTAATATTATATCAACACCAGAATCGCAATATTCACCATTAGATCAAGCCCTAAATCAAGAGATAAACACGTGCAGATCTTACTTTAGTACTGGTCATGATCTTGGATCGATATTGATCGCCAAAGCAGCTCCAGGAAAAGTTAGGGTTTCTGTTATTCGCCGGAGGTTGTAGAACCCGCGGCCGTACAACCGCCGACGTGAACCCAACAGGGGGATCTCCCCGATACGCCACTTAATTAGACAAGTTCTCCCCCAATTCACACTCGGTGGTGTTGCCATGTCTTCCCAAATCACCTTTCTCTGCCCTCGCTCAAAACCCCCAAATGGGGTATCTCTAGAATCGGCTAAAGAATCCGAGAAATTAAGGCGTCTGATGGGTCTTCCCAGAGATGGATCAAGACTGAATCAATGAAAAAGAAGAGATCGATAATGGAACCAAAAGAGAAATGCAAAGAAAATAAGAGGTCAGAAATGCGAGTGAGTGAGAGAGCAAATTGCAGTTGCCACCCAAAATGTGCCTAGCTCTCTGCTTTTGATTTGCTAAAGTTCCGTTAACTTTTTCATATTTCCCATAGTGCCCCTTAAGGAACATCTAAACCAAATGATACTGGAAATTTGCTCTACTTTTGAAATTTACCGGAAAGAAATAGTAAAAATAAAATAGTATTTGAGTGACATGTGACAAGTGAAAGTGACAAGTGGTATTGAACTTTTATCCACTAAAAAATAATATTTTTCATACTAGTGATATTAAATACACCAAGCATATGCCATAAAGGGACCATTTGAAGGAAAGCTTTTATGTAAAGTGCTTGATTGTTGAGGCTGTTTACATCCAACAAATAGAAGCCTAAATTTACTAAAATCATTTAAAAAGCATACCTTCAAACTCTCAACTTCAGCGGTAAATGAACAGATAAAAAAGTCCATAGATTACAAGTTTGTAAAAAAAAATTACTTCCTCCGTCCCAAAATAAGTGGCCACTTTCATTTGCATGTTTGTCCCAAAATAAGTGTCCTATTTTCTTTTATAGTAAGTTAGTTATGCATGAGTTGTCAATAACACCCTTATAAAAAGTTAGTTAGGATCTCTCACCACTTGATCATTAGGATACAATAGTAAACTTACCACACTAACTAACTTCTCCTTAATTATTCTCAAAATAGAAATGTAGACACTTATTTTGGGACGGAGGGAGTATTACTTTAACTAACCCCTCTCTAGCATTTGTATACAGAGTATATCTCTTGTCTGATCCAGAAAAGAGACTTTGAATTTGTATTGTAACTGATTTTTTGTTTGACTAAGAATGGGGTACTAATTACATCGATCTTGTGATAAAGCTAAAGTAATCATAGAGTTTGAAACGGCCATGATTTGTATCTCCTTCATTCATAATTAACAAAGTTGTTACATCGAACTTTAATAAACTTTATCTCGTACTTTGATAAAGATTGATACCAATTAATTGAGTATATTTCATCTTCATTGGGTTTCCAACTGAAATTGAGTTCATCTTCAATTTGTGTACGTACACCTTTAAGGTTGGCGTAACAGGTGATGTTTATAGAGCTTTGCTTAATTGGGGCGTTCCTCTCTTACAACGTGTTAGTGGAACAAACCTCTTTGAGGTGGTGTGGACATGCATACTCCACTATTGGATAGTAATTGGGACTGTCACAGCTGTGTAAAGGTGACCCTTTGCAATGGTGGAACAGTCTCTTGAATCATTACTTGTCTTCCAAAACTATTTTTTTTGATAACTCTCTCGATATCCCACTCACAATTTGTGGACATGTCTCATTTCCTTGATCTCATTATTCTTATAAGGATTTTAACATGTTTTATTTTGAGACCATTTCTGATTTGAAGATTAACTTCAGCAAAAAGCAGGCTCTTTTTGGAATGCTAATGAAATGACGTGGAATGAGCGTTCAAATCAGAATATTATTCTATTTGAACTGTTTAATAAGAAGTCGGGCTGACGTGGTCCAACAACGAAACCGCAATGCCAGCAGTTTTTGAAACTTACAAAGATTTTACTATTGCGTATGCGCTCAATCTTCGAAAAAAGGAATCAACGTGGTACAAATTAAGGTGT
>JAYMTJ010000417.1:0-11200 GCA_036897525.1 Pelargonium x hortorum | reverse complement strand
CAGGAAATGAAAGCACAAGGCATACCGGAGGACAGATTACAGCTTCTGAAGGGTGTGAGTGGATCCTTTAGGCCGGGGGTCTTGACTGCTCTGATGGGTATCAGTGGCGCCGGGAAAACTACTCTGATGGATGTTTTGGCGGGAAGGAAAACAGGTGGATACATCGAGGGTAGCATTTCAATATCCGGGTACCCCAAGAAGCAAGAGACATTTGCTCGTATATCAGGATACTGCGAGCAAACTGATATCCACTCTCCACATGTTACTATCTACGAGTCCTTGCTCTATTCTGCTTGGCTTCGTTTACCTCCTGAGGTTGATTCTGCCACCAGAAAGGTAAATGTGAAGTTTTTCGCCACTTGATATACACATTCTGCCACCAGGGTGAGCTGGTTTGGTTTGGGCTTAGTGACTTGTCTGTCTGTGTATCTCACATCGAAAGAATGTTGATATTTCAGATGTTCATAGAGGAAGTGATGGAGCTTGTGGAGCTGACATCGTTAAGGGAAGCTCTGGTTGGATTGCCTGGAGTGAATGGTCTGTCGACTGAGCAACGAAAGAGGCTAACGATAGCAGTTGAGCTTGTAGCAAACCCGTCTATAATATTCATGGATGAGCCAACCTCCGGGCTTGATGCAAGGGCAGCAGCAATTGTGATGAGAACAGTGAGGAACACGGTGGACACAGGAAGAACAGTTGTGTGCACAATTCACCAGCCAAGTATTGACATATTCGACGCTTTTGATGAGGTTGGAATCCTTTAACAACTCACTAACTTGTTCAAGTTTTCAAGTTTCATATGATAATCTCAGTACTATAATGTTGTATTGCAGCTACTTCTTCTGAAAAGAGGAGGGGAAGAAATATATGTTGGTCCACTAGGTCTCCATTCTTGCCATTTGATCAACTACTTTGAGGTATAGAGACGAGATTGGGTCTACACACGAAAGTTCAGGATCATATTGAGTCTTTTACCTATTATATACATCTTCATATCTGTATTTAACTTTGATTCGGGGTTATTCTTGAAGGGAACAAATGGAGTTCCCAAGATCAAAGATGGCTATAATCCGGCTACGTGGATGCTTGAGGTGACTTCAGAAGCCCAAGAAACAGCTCTTGGAGTCAACTTCTCTGATGTGTACAAGAACTCAGAATTATATCAGTATGTTCATGTACAATTACACTCTTTTTTTCTCGGCAATACCAACATCCTGATAGTTCTTATGGAAACTTGAACCTAACACTTCTGAAGGAAAATCCAAGCGCCTTAAACTGCTTGGCCTGATGGGTGTTGGTTTATACATTTAAACTTGATAATGATATATATTCCAAACTGTGGGTCATTCAGGAGAAACAAGAATCTTATAAAGGACTTGAGTGTGCCAACACCGGGTTCAAAAGATCTCTACTTCCGGACTCAGTACTCTCAATCTTTCTTCACACAATGTATGGCTTGCCTGTGGAAACAGTATTTGTCCTACTGGCGAAACCCGTCTTACACTGCAGTCAGGATCATGTTCACAACAGTCATCGCCTTAATGTTTGGGACCATATTTTGGGATTTGGGCTCCAAGAGGTAACAAAAACTCGTTTAGTTGCATAAAACAGTATTCATTGAGAAAACATGTTTCAGCTTTCTAAACAATCTAGAAAGATTGTTGAATATGTGTGTTGTTGAATGCAGGAGAAGAAAACAAGATCTGTTCAATGCAATGGGTTCCATGTATGCAGCTGTTCTGTTCATTGGTGTACAAAACACCTCATCAGTGCAACCAGTTGTGGCTATTGAGAGGACTGTCTTTTACAGAGAAAGAGCAGCTGGAATGTACTCTGCTTTGCCTTATGCCTTTGGACAGGTACGCTAATTCTTTATTTATATAGCCACTTGACTTGTATGTATGAGTATCCAAACATGGTCCTTACTGTTTTGTGCGTGTGTTTCAGGTGTGTATTGAGCTTCCATACATACTGGTTCAGACAGTGATATATGGAGTTATAGTGTACGCAATGATCGGATTCGAATGGACAGTGATCAAGTTCTTTTGGTATCTTTTCTTTATGTACTTCACCTTACTCTACTTCACTTTCTATGGCATGATGACTGTGGCTGTCACTCCCAACCACAACATTGCTGCCATTATTTCTTCTGCTTTCTATGCTATTTGGAACGTTTTCTCCGGTTTCCTCATTCCCCGAACGGTAAGTAACAATCACTTCAGTTCAGGAGAGACAAAATCATTTATAAAAACTATGCTCATTGAATACACTTGTTTGTGACAGAGAATTCCAGTGTGGTGGAGATGGTACTATTGGGCATGTCCAGTGTCATGGACACTGTATGGACTGGTAGTTACTCAGTTTGGAGACATTCAGGACAAATTTGAAGAGTCAGGTGAGACAGTTGAAGACTTTGTGAGAAACTATTTTGGGTTCAGACAGGACTTTTTAGGAGTAGTTGCTGTGGTTATAGTTGGGATTGCTGTGCTCTTTGGCTTCATCTTTGCCTTCTCAATCAGGACTTTTAACTTTCAAAAAAGATGATCCCCTACATACTACATTTTTGTTTTTTTTTTTTTTTTTTGTTTCTCGAACAATTTGGAATTATTGGTACCTACACCATACATACATGTATGTAATTTATCTCAACATTACAATGCCTTGAATTCTATACACACACAAAAAAGATTAATCATAAATTCCTCATGCATTTCACTCTTTGAACAATTTGTATTATAAAATGGTTGGCGGAGTTGTGGATGTGTCAATTGTCATGCCCATGATAAAAGAAATATTTCAATCAAATTTAACTAAGAATTTATAGTGTGAAAAAGCACATGAGATAATAAAAAAGATGTCGATAGGTATTCACACAAAAAAAAAACGCCAACACCCATCATACTAAGTGGTTTAAAACATTAGGATTCTTTCAATAGTCTCGAGTTCAAATCTCGTTAGAACCATCGGAAATGTTGGTATTGCTGATTAAGAAAAAAGTATTCATAAAATGAGCACTACTTTCTTTGTAGACTATGCTTTAAAGATGTTTAATGTTGAGTTGGAAAACAATTTTCATAATTGGGGAAGCTATTGGAGAGAACAATACAAATGGTCCTTACTCCATAATGCATAAAAAACATAGAGATGAACATAAATAAAATCTTACATAAACATGCAAACATTACAATAATGTTACAAGGTTAGCTTCTAGGTTACATTACAAGGGGATCCACAAACAAAAGCTACGAAGAAAGAAAGAAAGAAAGAAAGAACAGATGAAGCAACCAAAACAAACATGTACTCTGAAGGCAACTAAACAGTTAAATTAGAAAGAGGCGGGCAGACAAGCAGGCGGGCGTCATTTCCAAAGCTTGACAAACTTATCATGACTAGCCGAAGCAACCAGGCCAGTCACTGTTGACACAGCCAAGGCGGCAATAAGTCCTTCGTGCGCAGACAGAGTCATGGTTTTGTTCTCAGTCATGTTCCAAAGCTCCATTGACTGCAACAATCATTCAAGCTCCGTGTGAGTTCGGCTTTTCAAGAAATACAGAGTATAATATTATTCAAGTCCATAAGAAGATTGCATAAGAAATAAACAGTGATTGATCCATGTTATTTAGGCTTCCTAAAACAGATTTCCATTGCAGCTTCACTAAAAAGCTCCAATCTATCTATAACCTTCTACTTTGGGTGTCTAGAAGCTCATGTAGGCTTTAGCTTTTACCAAAACGATTCAACTATATTTTCTAGGTAAAAGACCGAATTTGATCCCTGAACTTTCGTGTTTGGACCAAATTTGGTCCCACAACTTTTTTTTTTTTTAACTCAAAATGGTCCATAAACTTTTTTCTTAACCCAAAATAGTTCCTTAAACTTTCATGTTTGGACCTAAACTTGATCCCTACACTTTTTTTAACCCAAAAAAGTTCCTGAACTTTCAAATATGGACCCAAAATGGTCCTTGTTGTTAGAGCTTGTATCAAAAGTTCAAGAACCAAATTGGGTCCATATTTGGAAGTTCAGGAACTATTTTGGGTTTGAAAAAAAGTTCCGGGACCAAATTGGGTCTTTTACCTATTTTTTAATGTACAAGTTGTTGGATAAAGTTGGCCTCAATCCATACATTTTTAGTTTTATACAGACCAGTTGATTTCACAACTTATTAGCATAATTCAAAACCATACAAAGAAACTTCAGTTTCATTACACTATTTCACCTCGAACTGAAGGGAAGGGAACAAACAAAACACTCTCGGAATTCCTAGTAGAAATTATATAAGGCATCACAAATAGCCTAAAATACACCCACCCTTGGATGTTCTTGTTGCATGCTCCATCAGAGCTGGGTTTAAAACAGCTAGCAGAAAATATGGATTCACAGATTTTCTCGGCTCAATGGTAAGCTCATGACAGTCTCATGGGTCACTCAGGTGGCCAGGCTACTACTACAAGAAGACTTACTGGGTTATGTAAACCATTGCCTACAATACATCTCTCCTTCCTTTCTCTGATTCACCATGACTTTTACAGTTTGTCTATAACAAGGAAAGTGCAAACTCCAAACACATCAATAAACTAAGTTTCTCTTTAATCAACTCCATAGATATCAGAAGCTGACTTTTAAACTATTTAGAAATTGTAGTTGATTTGAAACCTAGAAAGGACTCTACAAACTAACCAACTTGCCATTATGAATAGTCGATGACTCATTATCCTATCTAGAAATTATAATGGTCCATGGATACAATAAAATGATATAAAGACACAATAAAACTCTAATGACTTAACAAGCAAAGGTGAACTTCAAAACCTCCTTCTCTAGTGTTACAACGCGTCAAGCCTCCTCACGTGTTAAACGTGCTTCAACCCATTGTTATTGGCTTCCAAAGAGTAACTCTCTAATTATACTATTATATTCATTGACCAAAAGGTATTTTCTAGTGACCCAGGGCTTCAAGCTGTTCTTGGCTTCCAGAGGAAATATCTAACCATTTAAAGGATTTGCCCTCAACAAACTTCCTCATAAAGTAGTTCAAATCTCATCTCGATGACGTGCCAGCTTCTTCCAGCTGAAATGTATGAATCTCTTTAAAGCTGGTGTCATTTTGGGCTACAAATTTATTTTCTGATGACTGCTTATGGGTCGCACAAGAAATAGCCCTCTCCTTCCCTGTAACACTTCCCATCCCCACCTAAAAGATTCAAAAGCCTAGACCTCAAGTTTTTATAGGTAAAAATATTTGTAAAAGAGGCCCAACATGCTTATGGCCGCAGAAGACTTAATAGATGCCCAAACAACTTAATAGTGGCTCAAACTATTGTACTCCTATTTTGATGCTCATTTCAAAAATCGCCAAACAGTGACATACATATCAAACATAAAAAACTGTAGAACAGAAAGCAAAGATGAAAATGAGAAGTAGCAACAGTTTTTCGTCCTGCAACAAGAAGGATTGATCCTTCAATCCCTAATGAGGGACAACCAATTTTTTATAGTATTCAGTTTCTATATTGCTTTGTAGTAGTTTCTTAACTGTTCTAGAATAGAATTTGGTTATCCTGTATAAATAGTACATATGTTTAGTTTTGAGTATATTTGATGATATTGAAAAGTCAGACTTGATGTGATTTCATTCTTCCTTTCTCATCCTTTTCTTAATTCGTATATAATTCAATATACTGATTTCTTCTTCCTTTGTTCTCTTTCTCTCTTCTTCTTTCTTTGTTCTTAAATTTCGACTGTCCTACTCCTCCTACATTAAGTGATATCAGAGCCAAGTTTCGATCCTGGGGCCTGTGGGTTTATGGACCCATCAGGATTCTGCTGAGCCACCATGTTCAATATATATGACAATTAATGACAATTAATGATGCTTGAAACAAATCATGGTACATATACTCATGCATAAGGAAGTTACGAAGTGATGACAGCAAGATTTGAGCACAAAACAAAAAAAATGAATAAATAAAGCTGTAACTTGCCTGGTAACAGCCAATGACCAGCAATGAAGAATATGTAGGGTGGAAAACACACGAGTGAAATTTATTGCCATTACAGCTCAGCTCATGGACGCATTCCCCTTCACTGCCTGATCCAAGTGTCCACACTCTGACAGAGTCCTCACTGACAGATGCCAGAAATTCCCCAGTAGGATCCCAGCACACAGAATGGATTGGTTTGGTATGCCCCTAAAACCACATACCCATATTTTAAGTAAGACGGTCAGTCATGCAGCATTACTCGGGCACAAAACACAAACAGCAAAAAGATGCACATCACAAGAGTGAAGTTGAGCACACACAATGGAAGGTCTTGTACACAAAGATGAAAGATACGAGAGCGAACTATACAAAATATTCTCATCCCCAAATATGCATCATACAGTGCAAAAATACATATACTATAACAAGCAGATAACCAATTTGTCGGAGAAACAAAGGCAAAGAGCTTGGTTTGCTTTGGCCTTAGAAATACAGTCTCACAAAACAGTAGTGGAAGAAAAAGCTTCTATTGCTACTACTTCAAGAACCATATAACTGCATCCACAAATGTCACTCATTTGCAAATATTTCAATCAGATCGGTCTAGTTTCATTTGTACTTATCCGAGTCTGTCACATCAGCTGATAAAAATGTTGTACAAGACAGTTGTGCCTCACAAACTTACTACAGCTTCCATGATAGAAAAACATGATTAAAATAAAAACAGCAACTTCTAGCTAGTGACAAATGAAGACCTACATCTGGGTCATGCTCATTAACTTGTATCCTACATGAATAGGCAGATTAATTACTCAATGATGTCTTTCATGATGTACTACAATTGGACAATGTAGCAAAAGAACCCAAACTACTTACCGGCTACTTCACAACGCAAGAGACAACAAATTAATACCAATAATGCCTAGGGTTTACATTATACCGAGACATCCATTAGATACATTAAAAGGGAAGGATTCAGTTTTCCCAAAGAAAAAAGATTTGCAAAATGGTACCAATCCATAGACATTTTTATGCTAAAGAACCTACAAGGCTGAGTATGAAACATAAAACAGTGGGGCACAATTTTGGATACAAAGAGAACATATGGCATGTGATATGGATACAACATAAAAAGACTGCAGAGATATCAGATCCAAAAAATTGAAATACATACAGGATAGTAACATTGAAATACACACATGGCAATAAATCATCCATGCGTGTGTTTAACAACAACAATAACATTAAGGCAGGTTAATGAACTTGTGATAATGTACGTACACAAGCACCCTAAATACATTTAAATATAAACATCCTGCTCAACAAAAGGATCAACATCCATGTCATAAACTCTTGAGGCTATATTCTGTTTCTGTTGCAGTGAATGAAGGTCACATGTTAATTTTGCTAGTTACTACTACATCTAGTATAAGTCTAGAACAATTCATTAAGCATAAAATAATATGATTTATAATTGTACATTTACGATTGTGAAATATCATAAATAAGGAAATAACAAATAAGAAAGTATTAAATTCCATGCACAAGTTTGTACTACCTGAAGGGAATGTCGACAAGCTTGGGTCTCCGCATCCAGTATAGAAACAACATTCTCAGCAGCTGCAGCAAGATATCTCCCAAGGCGGGGTTGAAATCTCATTTGAGACGGACCACCCTGAAGCAGTGAGAAATTGTAGTTAGATGGAGAACCACCACATCCAGAAATATGTGAAAGTTGAAACCAAACCACGTTCCAGATGCACAGGAAACCAACAATTGAGGGCTGTGGGGAAAACACTGTTTAAGTAAATAACTCAATAGTGCACGGGATTCTACCTTGAACACTCTAGCACAGCTACCATTGTTGATACTCCAGTATCTTATTTCACCATCCCCGTCACAAGAGCAGATAAGGTCATCTTTATTTGGATGGAAATCTAGTGACATAACTGAAGCAGAATGACCCGTGAACGTACGAAGAGAATATCCAGGCTGCAAATAAAAAGTATTTCCATTAATATATGTATTGCTCAGGAAGATACTTCCTCACTAGATCAATAGCTTTTGCAAACACTATAACCTTCCAAAATGTGGTTAAAATATTGATAGACAATAAGATGGGAAAATAAAATCAGCCAAACTTTCAAACATGACAGATAGATGATATACTTGGACGTGAAAAAATAGATTAGAAGTGAGAATCTTAGAAAATACAAATGAAAAATGACGAATCAAGAGATTAAAAAGACATTCACTGACATTGTCCGCATCCCAAACCCTGACAGTTTTGTCAAATGATGATGTAGCAAGGCGCGGCATGCTTGGACTAAAACGAACATCAGTAATCATGGATGAATGTTCTTCCAGAGTAGTTTTTGGCTTTAAAGTATCTGTTGACCACAATACAGCCTGCATTAAAAGACCATCACCCAAAGAATCTGACATCAATGATTACATTTATTATTCCATATAAACCTGAATAGCATGTAGAATAGCCAAATATATCAACCAAGTTAATTGAAGACCTTCATAGATACCATCACTCTTAGCACTCACCTTTTTATCATGGCCACCACTTGCAAGCAACTTTCCATCTGATGAAAAGTGACAGCATATAACTTTGCTTGTGCTAGCTCGAACTGAACTAACCTCAGTGAATGTGAACCCTGGAATCAAATATCAATCGTGTACCTTCAGGATACATCATAACAGATAGGACAAGATATTCTTCAAATGCAACGTTGGGATTCCATAAATTTGAAATCCCAACTTCAAAAGCTATTTACAACAAATACATGGCATTAGAAAATTAATTAGAAGGAAAACCATTCAAAGTGAGAAATAAAACATTTGAAAAATAAATTAAGCGTAAAAAATTGCATCCTGGGTACGAAACTAATAATACCATAATAATTTACATGTCTGAAAAATAATATAAAAACTATTAAATCATATCAAATAAAGTTGGGTCGGGCCATGAGAAAAAGCTGAACTGTGAACTGGAAATATCAAATCCTTAAAGATAGTATGTCACAGAGTAAAAATAAAAAGGAATTACAACCACACCTTTGCTGACATCCATGCATCGACTATCGCGAGGGTCTGTATCATCATGGGATAAAAAAGACTCTACATTATCATCAAGCGATCCATCCTCCACAAATCGATCCATATCAGCCTGCAAGTCAAGATCTTTATCATCCCACTGCCAAAATGGAGTGCCAATGAGAATTCACCCAAGGAAAATTGAATTCCTTGTTTGTACCAGTAGATTAAGAAGAATAACAACTCACCAATTGATTTGATGGTGATGTAAGAGTGCCCGTGACATCAGTACCAAACATCATTAAAGGCTTGGAAGAACTTCCATTGTGTGGAAGAGCAGGCATTGAGATTACATCTCCAGGTGTATGAGTTGAGGGTGTTGAGGGTGCTGAACTTGGGGAAGGTCCCGCCGTATTTGCAGTCCCCGAGCTATTGGCAGGACCCGAAGATGACACTGGCTGCTTTCTCTTTCTCCCACCTTGGTTTTTTGCAACCTTAAAATGTACCAAGGAAAAAAAACTATGTCAGGAAACTACCTCAAATTTATCAACCCAACCATTCCAGAAATTCAAAGACCAGTTCAGCTTTCATAATTAGGACTGACCAACCCCAATTCCCTTCAAACGAACCCAAAAAACAAGATTGTGATGCCACTGCCATTTAACTTCCCTTCATAATCATCAAGCGCCAAATAATGGAATGAGAAATCAAAGGCCTTGGTAACCCACTTTAACATGCAAAATATAACAAATGCAACCATAATAAGACAGACCTGATCATTTCCTCGAAAAGAATTTGACATGCTACCATCTACAGCAACACCACTGGCACCCCCCATTTTATCCTGCTGATGAAGATTGTGATTAGAACTCTGAGATTGCTGATTAGATAGGGCATGCTGCTGATGCTGCTGTGAGTTACTGCTTTGCTGTTGTTGCTGCTGTTGTAACTGAGCCATTTTCAACTTCATATAACAATGAAAGAGTAAGCAAATGGTTTGAGAGTAGAAACAGAAATGGAACAACTCCAGTGGACATAAAGGTATATAATTAACATGGGAAAGCACCTTAATAAGCATGTCTGTGTCTCCACGAGGCAAAACAGGGCAACCAGCTTGTAGAGGAGATCCAATGTTGGGAACATCCCCAACTGAATTTCCAAGTTCATTCTTCCCCATATTCCGATTATTCAGAAGCATTCTAAGTCTTCTGCTTTCCTCACTAGCAGAAGGCGATGTTAGATTTTGTTGCGCAAGCATTAGCTGCTGCTGATGCTGTGGTGTCAACATCTGAAGTTGATGAAAGGGTTGTGGAGCCTGTATGAAAGGCTTTTGCTGCTGAAGAAGGCCAGGGCGAAGCTGATCTAAACCCTAATAGAGCAGAAAATATGGTTGGAGAGTTAACCCTTAAAATGAAATGGCATACATATTAATTAAAAATTACTTATTTCATAGACATAATTAACTTTAGTGCAAATAAATATAATGCAGACAGATTATAATTGAGGTAGTGAGCAATATGAGAATAAAAATCTCACCAAACATATAAGAATTATAAAATATTTACATATAGAGTATAAAATTATAACTCACTGTGAGTGGCCATCCTTTTAATGTTAAATTGTTACCACCTTGATTTGATCCTGAAATAACATGACATTTGTGAGTTAAAGATTTGTTCATATGACATTTGTTAGTTAAGGAATTTTATGTTGCACCAATATGTTTATGAGCCCTGAGCATCCGTATGCAATACCCACGCAGTACGGATAGGTTCAAATACACCAAAAATACATACGGCATTATGTATTTACATAGAAAAAGTTAGAAACTGATAACGTTTTTAATACGCCCAGAAACACCTAAATACGCAGAATGAGGGATTATAAAGTAGCGTATTCGATCTTTATATTCATACATACCTCCAATTCCAAACCTCCATCTATATGTCAATTTTTCTGTACTGTACTTTCCAGACAAGGATGCGGTGGCAGGAAGAATTTTCTCAGTGTAACTTCAACAACAACAAAAACGACGACCGATTCGAATACAATTTGCAGTTTAGACATTTAAAGTTTATATTTGTACTGAAATTGAATTACCGTTATTAGTGTTTGATTAGAATTCAACAAAATTTTGAATTATTATTTAATTAATTAGTTATATCAGAGTT
>JAYMTJ010000416.1:0-11203 GCA_036897525.1 Pelargonium x hortorum | reverse complement strand
CAAGATTCGATTCGATTCGAACCCGAACAAGACTCCTCCTTCTGTGACTGCCTGTCACCCGGAAGAGATAATAAATTCAATTTCCCACATTTTTGGCTCTCTCTAAACCCTCTCTGTACAGAACAAGTGAACAACAACAAGACGAAGAAGACGACTCTTGAGTTTTGATTCTTCTGAGTTTCAGAGCAGAAGCTACTGCTGAGAGTGTTTTGAGAAATGAATCAATCCATGGCCGCGAAGCTGTCCACGTGTTTCTGGGCCCACGGACTGGCCGGACCCTACCACCGCCGGCGATCCAATGTGGCCAGCTTGTCTCGGCCTCCTCCCCGCCGTTTGCTCCCGGCTTCTTGCAAGATGCGGAACCGCAATCTCAGGTCCCAATTTTTACTGTTAACTCATTTTTCAGTTATTTTGGGGAAAGTTTCTTGCTATTTTGATCGTGATTGGATTGTTGATAGTGTAATTTTCTTCTCATGAGTGTGTGATTTTCCGTGGATTGGTTGCCGCAAGAAGCACTTAAATTTATTGTTGTGTGGTTGAGGGTGATGTTGATATTAATGTGGATTTAATGATAATTGCAACTGTCAGAGACCAATGTGTTTTGTGCAAGCACTTAAGTACATTCTAAGGAAAAGTTAGTTAGAATGATATATTTACTCCCGCATCCTCATGAACATGTGGTAAGGATACTAACTAACTTATTATAAGGATATTAGTGTCAATTAATCCATAACTAACCTACTAAAATAGGAAAGTGGACACTCATTTTGGGACAAAAATTCAAGAGAAACAGGACTATCATTTTGGACGGAGAGGTATATCTATATATGTCATTTTTTTTTTATAAAGGTTTTAGTGTTATAAATAAATTGGACATCACATCATTATTGACAGACCTACCAAAAGTGAATGCAGTTCTTTTCTTGGTTTAGAGGCTGACTTTGATTTCTAAATTTATATCCTAATGTGGACACTTGCAGTTAGCATTGTTTTTGTGCCCTTGTATGTGTTACGAGGCTTTCCGGTTCTGCTTGTGAATTGGGTCAATACTTATTGTTGTTTAAGTTGAAACCACCATTTTGTCTTCTTGTAATTGTGCAACCTACTTTGTTCTCCTAAGTCCTAAGTATGTACTTGTATGATGTGGTTGATATAAGAGGTGCCGAGGCAATGAAGAAAAGAATTTAAGCTGCTAGGATTGGAAGAAGTTTGTTAGACCTAGTAGCAAAGATGTGTTAGCCATTATTTCATTGAAATATACAACCACAGTGGAGGTGTAGTGTTTGACTGGGTCCAGTTATTATGGTCACGTTTAGTTGAGTCAGTTTGAATCACTTGAAAGGGAGCCGCATCAATTTATACTATTGATTCTAAATGAAAAAAAAATTCTTCTGTGTTGACTTAATTAGTTAATTAATATTTTGGACTTTTAGACCCGACTCCTTTGTGAAATAAAAGTCACCACAACTTTAATACAAAATTAATGATGATCCTACCTTTAATCTTACAAGATCTTAATGGTGTGTCCTTTTTGTACAATTGTCGTGCGTGCATGTCCTTATTTCACCAAGGAATACAAAAGAAAATGTTGGTGACATTTAGATTATTAGATATAGTTCTCTTTCAATTTGATCACCCATACGCTGTATACATGCATGAATGTCAACATTTCAATCTGGCTAATACATGCTCCTTTTTAATTGTTGAGTAATATCAAGTGAACATGATACCATTTTCCTGATTTAAAGTTTTTTTCCATTGTGAATTGTTGGTGGCCAATTAATTTTATTCATTATATTCCTAACTAGTTTGCACCCTGTTCAATGCTCTTTGAAAAATTATGTAGTTCCCAGCAGAAGAGACAATGGAAGAGAGCTTCTCCTGATCTGCTTCCAGCTGATGCAGATTTTCCGCTAAAGGGTGATGAAGATGTTGTGCCTGATGATGCTTCAACTGATGACGTTCCAAGCTTGGAACAGGATACCATCTCTGACAGTGACATTGAAAATAGTATACTTGTAGAGCATACAAATGTAAAAGATGTTGGCAGTCTGATTAAACCGGAAGCAACAAAATTACCGGTATATTCCTCTAACACATTTCATATAATTCGATACATTACATGGGTTGAGATTAATCTGTTTGGTGTTTTTTTCCTTATTCTATCAAACTCTGTTAATCTATGAACTACGGATACTCCTAGGACAAGGAATGTTAATATTTAAATGGGAAGTTATCATAATACATGAAGTACTTGTGGATGGAAAAACTGCTTAAATATAACTTGTGCCATCACAAGGTTCTGTTGTCCCACTTACTACTGAAAGTACTTGTAGTGAGTGTCTGATATTGAATACCAAAGCTCAATATGTTGGGCATTTCCGAGAATGGCAAAACACACACACAAACAAAATCATACTAACTTTTATGCAGACTATCTGAATCCCAGACATAATCTATCCTTGTTTGATCACTTTGGAATGACTTAAGAGAAGTAATATTTATTCTGAACCCTAAAGATTCAATATTTATAGGTTAAGTTAGAAAGAAACTTATAAGTTATGCACCCCTCGCTTCCCATTCTATTTGCTCTGGTGATCATTATACCGTATTACCAATCTATAGCTATAGATTTGATGGTGATACTTTATTTCTTGTGTTCCCAGAAGAAGAGACAGCAATGGAAGAAAGCCTCTCCTGAACCGCTTCCCAGTGTTGCAGATTTCAAGCCAAAAAGTGATGCAGAAATTTTGTCTGAAACTAGTATACTTGTAGAGCATACCAATGTAAATGATGCGGCCAGTTTGAGTGTACCTGCCGAAACGAAATTACTGGTATGCTTTTGATATTTATAATTAGATATTAATATTGTACATGGAATGCATGCCAATTGAAACTCGCTTGAAGTCTTGAATATAGATAATGGCATCACATGGTTTTGATACCCATTTGCTGTGTAATAACTTGTAGTGAGTGACTGAGCCTGAATACAAAGCTCAAGGTGTTTGGCATATCCAATAATAGGGACACAGACAACGTGAGTACGTGACAAACATATTAACATAAGCGTAAGAGTTTATTTAAATCTTAGGCATTATCCAACCTTATCCAATCACTTTGCCATGACTAAAAAGCGGTAGTTTTATTCTGAACCATAAAGATCTAAATTTAACCTGATAAGTTAGTAAAGAAACTTCCAAGCTATGCAGGTTCCCCATTCTGCTTATTCTGATGATCAACACATACCACCGTGTTAGGAATGTCTAGATAGTGTAGTTTATGGTTCTGAAGATGCTTTAGAGATTAAGAATACATTAATTGCAAATCACTTTTCTCTAGTGGTTTTGTTGTGCAAATTTTCAACAGAGCTGAAAACTTGATCAGCTGTTTAAGAAAGTTCATGTTTGCTATGGCATTATTTCCCCTTATTCTATTTCTAATCTTTATAATTTGCATTTGGTGGTGATACATAATTACTCATGCGACTGTATTTTCTCTAACATACCACTCATATTATCAAGGTAATCAAATGTAGTTATGGAGATACTGGTACATGGTAATGAGTGGTCTTATTTATTCAAATGTTGGTGTGGGTGTGTGTGTATATTTCTACTTGGGAATTGGGATCAGGCATTATCTATAGACAGCTTTATTGGTATTTCTACTATTTCTTTTATTCATTATTATGTAGTTTTTGAAGCTTTAAGTGGACAGCAATTATGTCTAGGTGATATAAGTTTTAAGCTTATTAAAATTGTCTGTCTTTAGAGTTGCCAAGCCTTGCCAGTTGTAGTTGTGAATTTGTTGGTAAATAAAAACCTATATCAAAATAAATAATGGACAGTTATCTAAAAGATTCCAAAAAAACAACCACCTGACCCTACTGAGTAAGGGTGCCCTACCTTTTGCCATATGAAATTATTCCATTCAAACTTTTATTGTATCCTCTATCTGCAGCTCTTTACTCTAAGAGTGATGTAAAATTGAAGGAAACTTAATGAACCTAGAGACAACACTGAGTGGCAAAACTGATTGATAGCGATACCTAGGATGTGGTTTCTTGATCGGCTAGTACAACAGAATCCGGATTAATATATTTCCAGTCTAATTATCCTATGAATCATTGAATCCTCTGTCAGTATTTCTGTTAAAATTGAGATTTTTTTATACGGACGTTGTTTTCATTTTTTTGATTATCATGCCTGAGTAGCAAAAGCAGAGAGCACCATTAATTTTCTTCTTCTTACAGGTCATACAAAAAGATGGTGGGGAGCAGCTTTCAAATATTCAACTTGAAGATCTGATTGACTTGATAAGAAATGCGGAAAAAAGTAACATAAAAATTCTGTCCCGCTGTTCATTTATTATTATTTTATCTTGTGTGTGTGGTTTGATAGTTTAAGTTTTCCCATGTATTCAGATAGGAACATATTAATTCCTGCTATATACATGTCAGATATCCTTCTTCTAAACCAAGCTCGAGTCGATGCACTAGAAGATCTTGAAAAGATTCTCAGCGAGAAGGAGACATTGCAAGGGGAAATAAATATTTTGGAAATGAGATTGGCAGAAACTGATGCACAAATTAAAGTTGCTACTCGAGATAAGATACATGTAGAACTACTGGAAAACCAGTTAGAGAAGCTACGGGGTGAACTGAATTATAGAGATGAAACTGAAAAAAGTAATATGGGTATGTACACTAAACAGGACAAAGTCTTAAATGGGGAAGCACTGCAATCAGATAATAGTAGCTTTTATTCTTTTAGCAAAGAGCTTAATTCACTGAGGCTGGAGAATAAGTCCTTGAATAGTGATGTAGAAGCACTTAAAGCAGAGCTCAACAGTATCAAGGCTATAAACTTGACGAATGATGTAGAAGTACTTAAATTTGAGTTAAACAATATAAAAAATACGGATAAACGCATGGTGACACTGGAAAGAGAATTCTTAGTTTTAGAGTCTGCTTTAAAGGACTTGGAATCTAAACTTTTAGTTTCCCAGGAAGATGTTTCCAACCTTTCAGCACTAAAATCTGAATACAAAAATCTGTGGGAGAAGGTGGAAAATTTGCAAGCCATGCTAGATAAGGCAACCGAACAGGCTGATCAAGCTATTTCAGTCTTACAACAAAACCAGGAACTAAAAGAGAAGGTTGATAAATTGGAAGAAACGCTTGAAGAAGCTAAGGTTTATAAGCTGTCATCAGAAAAAATGCAGCAATATAATGAATTGCTGCAAGGAAAGATGAAAATGTTAGAGGAACATCTTCAAAGGTCCGACGAAGATATACTGTCTTATGTTCAGTTGTATCAAGAATCTGTAAAGGAATTTCAAGATACACTAGATACATTGAAAGAAGAAAGCAAGAAAAGAGCATTGGATGAACCTGTTGATGATATGCCTTGGGAATTTTGGAGCCGCATATTACTCATTCTTGATGGTTGGGTGTTAGAGAAGAAAATATCAACTGATGATATGATGCTATTGAGAGAAATGACGTGGAAGAGAGACGGGCGTATTCGTGATGCATACATGAGCTGCAAGGAAAAGAGCGAGCAAGAAGCTTTGACTACCTTTCTTCGGTTGACATCATCACCGACAAGGTATGGATTGTTTTGTTATAGGTTGCAATCAACGATTGGTGTTCTTTAATAGTTTAATTTCTGCCTTTTGTTGTCTTTAGTCCAGGATTGCATGTAATTCACATCGCAGCAGAGATGGCTCCAGTTGCTAAGGTGAGCTTAAATTAGCTCTAGGTTAACTTTCTCTTTATTTTTCATACACATTTCTTTTCCCCATGATTACTATAAGCCTATCAGTTGACATCTTCTGTTTTGTATATGTTCCTTGCTGTTTGTTGGATTTTGAATGCCATTTAAGAGACTGGATTTTGTATTTTTTAATATCATTTTCAAATAGTTTCATGTTCTTCATAATGTTGAATTTATTGTATTGATGTGAAGAACTTGTTATAACTAGTACAAGAGATGCTCCTTTATATAGGAGATTAAAACTAGAAATAGGAAATACACTAGATTAGGAAATTAAACTAAACTTTCCTAAATACAATATTTCCTAATTTCACTAACATCTTTCCTAATTCTAATAAACTTAGAATTGAATCTCAACACATAACAAATTATCAGTCACATAACTTTATTTTCAAGGGATATGTGTATTTTGGACTGATATCTTGGGTTACTATGTCTGAGGCGCCTTGTAAATGATGAATCATATTGGCTTACTCCAGCTTTATTCTCTAACTTATTTGACAAGGTGTTGGGTTGCCCTAAGGTGTGACCTTTTAGCTATTCTTTAAATGGTTGTTATCACATGTTTTAGGAAATAAAGAATATTCTTCATTGAACAAGTGCCCCTCTCTCTCTCTCTCTGCATTTGCAGTTTAAAATTAGTTAGTAGATCCTATGTGTTGAATATATGAAAAATGCTAATGTTTATATTGATATTGATGTAGAATAGAGTATCTTTATATAGGGCACTGCAACTCAAAATTAAATAGGAAATATCCTAGGTTAAGGCTTAATCTTGGAACTATTTGAGATATTCAAATAAGGCATACACAAACAAATCCCTTATATTACAGGATTCTAAATACCTCAACATCCCCCCCTAACTCAACTTGTCGTTGAATCAACACTTGAGTTTGTGAAAAAACACTAGAAATATGAGACAAAACGCTTTTTCAAAAAACACAAATCAGAGAGATCATTGACTTTTGCCAAATCCGGTGAAAAGCATATAGACAGGTGTCTATTGAAGTTTGTTGATGCCGCCGCAAGGGGATGACTGATTAAAGACCCCTCTAACCACCTACACATGGTTGAATTTTGAAAATAACTCCAAAAAACAAATGGTCTCGATGAACAAACCTCAAACCAAATGTTGACGGCTGAACACCAAGAAGACACGGGAGGTCTAGTTTTTCTTTTTCAAGTGTGTAGGGATGCCCACATTTTTATGCCTTGTGGAGAAAATGCTACATAACAAGAATTGAAAGAGATTCCAACACCGCTGCCCTCATGCAATAATGTTTGGCAGCGAGAGAACTGTTGTGATCTCTTCAAGAACAAGAAGGCTCTGATACCGTGTTGAAAATATGAAAAATGCTAATGTCGATATTGATGTAGAATAGAATCTCTTCACACAGGGCATTGCAACTCAAAATGAAATAGGAAATAGCCTAGGTTAATGCTTAATCTTGGAAGTTGGAACTAATTGAGGTATTCAAATAAGGCATATATAGACAAATCCCTTGTATTACGTGTTTCTAAATATCTCAACACTATTACATTTCTCTTGATTTCTTATTTGATAGCCAACTGATAATCCCTTGCTCTAACAGTGACATTAAAGTTGTTGGGTTAAGTTTTCACATGATTGATATGTCCATTTGGGGTTAATAGGTGTTGGAATGTGTGTCAGTATACCTAGTTTCCTTATCTTATTAGCCTGTGATGTAGTTATTGATTTCCTTTTTCTTTTTCCTGGTTGGATTACTGCTTATTTTAAGTGCCATCTTCACAGCATGTTTTGGTTGATTGATATATGACCATTAAAGATCATGAACACGTTTAGGGGTTGGCTTTACTGTTTTTCTTGTGTGCATTATATGTTGAACATGGAGAACATATAGATTCCAGGGGTTTGTGGAGATTGTGGTGAGTTGGGTTATCAAGCTTTCCACATCGGATAAATATAAAGTGTATGAGCTACATATAATTGAGGAAGTGAAAGCCTACTAACAAAGTTGACGTTTTAGTTGTAGAGGCCCCAACCCTTACGTGTATTCCAATTTTGAAAATTAACACGGTATTAGAGCAAGTTTTGATCCCGGCCTTGCCCCGGCACGAAACATACAGTGTCCCACATCGAATAAATATAAATTGTATAAGCTACATATAATGGTGGACATGAAACCCTACTAACAAGGTTGTGTAGCCCCATTTTGAAAATTAACAGTCTTATAGTTGCTATTCCTATTTTCCATTCCCTTTGTTGTTCATACTTTAGTGCACAGGAAGGTTTTAAATTGGAAATGATTATTCTATCATTTGTTCTTGAGAGCATTTAACTGAACTATGCTACATTTATGCACAGCTAAAAGTTGCATGTGACACCATTAACTTTTTAATTTTTCATTTTTATAATACTAAGTTTTTCTCGTATGAACTAATTCTTCTTTATTTTTAACATGATAATAAATCTCAATATCAAATCTTTCTGAAGAAACATTAGGTTTTCTTTGCGAGATGTATATTCTCAGGAACTTAATTGTTCCTTGTTTTGCAGGTTGGTGGTTTGGGGGACGTTGTGACTGGTCTCAGTAAAGCACTTCAAAAGAGAGGACACCTTTTGGAGATAATTGTACCAAAATATGATTGCATGGACTATGATCGTATTCATGACCTTCGGGTACATAGAATTGCTTTAGTTCATTTGGCTTTTATTCAATCATTAAAAGAATCTGTGCTCCAAGAGCAGTTTATTTAATACTTGTAACTTCTGCAGGCACTAGATGCGGTGGTAGAGTCATACTTTGATGGACAATTATTCAAAAATAAAATCTGGGTTGGCACTGTTGAAGGTAAAGAATTAAAGTTTTTCCTGTAATAGGATTTTTCGTAATTGTATACTGAATCCAATTTTGATTCTGCAGGTCTTCCTGTGTATTTTATTGAACCACTTCATCCAGATAAGTTCTTTTGGAGAGGAGAATTTTATGGAGAGCATGATGATTTCAAACGGTTTTCATATTTTAGTCGTGCAGCACTTGAGTTGCTTCTTCAATCCGGCAAAAAACCAGATATTATTCATTGCCATGACTGGCAGACGGCATTTGTTGTATGGAAAATATAAATTTTTGTTCTTGGGCTTTTCTTTCAGTAAAAGTAGATGTTTCATGTTAGTGAATAATCCCTTACTGCTTTCTCAGGCACCACTTTACTGGGATTTATATTCCCCAAAAGGATTGAATTCAGCCAGAATATGTTTTACTTGCCACAACTTTGAGTACCAGGGGGCTGCACCTGCCTCTGAGCTGGCATCTTGCGGTCTTGACGTCCAACAACAAAATAGACCAGATAGGATGCAAGACCACTCGTCCCATGATAGGATCAATCCTGTTAAGGTTAGAATAAATGGATTCACTTAGACATTCATCAACAGCTCCAAATTCTTAGTTCGTATTAAATATTTCTATATTACAGGGTGCTATTGTGTTCTCTAACATTGTCACAACAGTATCACCCTCCTATGGACAAGAGGTGCGATCTGCCGAGGTATGAATGGAGCCTAGCGATCTTTACATTTCTTTGTACTGCCATTTTTTCTTTCAAGTTATCTAGTATTTTTAGATTGCTTTTACTGCTGGTTCTGTTTTCAGACAATACTTGTTTGAGTAAATGACAATGTTAATATGTTTGATGTCAAGCATAGATTTAATAACAATGGCAACTTTAACAAGAGATTGTTGAGTGATCCATGTATAGCCTTGTTCTTTATTATATTTAGCGTGCCGGAAAGATAATTTGTTGTACAGTGTTATGAACAATGGGTCTTTATTGTTGTTATGTTTCGACACACAAGCTTAAGCAGAAGGGCCCAAGATAGTCTCCAACTCTAAACACAATCAATATGTGATACTTCAACAATTGTCTTATATCTGAATTAATAAATTCCTTGCAGAACATTTTACTGCAAAAATTATGAAAGAGCTCTGGCAGTCGGATAGTGTCAATGAAAACTGTTAATAAAACTTATATTCTAGATTTTTTATTACAACTCATCAATTTGATTGTGGGAACTTCAAGATTGGTAAAAGAGGGGTGATGTTGCGTTCTTCTACTAATGAAGCCTTTTTGTTCAAAACTTACAAGCACACTGTACTGTTGTAGCAACTACATCTTAGATATTATAGAATTGAAGAAAACAATATCTTTTTCATCTTTCGGTTTTGACTTCTCACAATAAGAATGTAACTGAATAGAGCGTGGTCTTTTATGGTTATGTTCAACTAATTATTTTTTCTTGATTAATGTTCTTCAAATCCTTGGCAGTTCGTTTAATTCAAAACTGTAGAATTCCTCCCATCATATCATTTACGTAACACTTGTATTGGTTTATGATTACATGATAGACTGTGGTTATTGTTCTCAACCTCATATTCTTTCTGAAGAAAAAGCTGATTAAAAGGAGGGATAATTCTAATAAAATTACCCTGGATTTTAAAGACTGTGATTATGACCCTATAGTTTACTAATGTTGAAATCATGCTATTATGTTCCACGTTATTAATGATGCTTTATCTACTATTTTCATATATCTTCTACAGGGAGGTCGTGGTCTCCAATCAATACTTAATTTTCACTCTAAGAAGTTCCTTGGAATTTTAAATGGAATTGATAATGATGCATGGAATCCTGCCACTGACGTGCTTCTCAAAGTTCAGTACAGTGCCGATGATCTTCAAGGGAAATTGGAAAATAAAGTAGCTCTGAGAACATATCTTGGACTTTCTTCCTCTGATGTCAGGCAACCACTGGTAATTTTTTTTTAGAAAGCAACAAATGATCAATGTTGCGCTTATGGTCTTGATGTCTTATATCTACTTGTTCCTTCTATAAGATATATTGTGATTTCCTTAGTATAGAATTAGACATAAAATTGACATGTTACCCTTTAAGTTAATGTTTCATAAACTGCATATGAGGTTCTTGTGATAATATAGAATCATTGTGCATTGTGTGAAGACCCATTAAACCTTATAGCTTTATGCTAACTTTTGTTTTAACAATCATCCATTCAAAACGGTACACATGAAAGCTAAAAATATGTATGTGCATCCATCATCACTGTTCGTCCTGGTAAATGAAGATCATTATTCTGTTGGGATTGATAAATCAATGAAAGATGAAGAGCCATAAAAATAAAAATAGTATTTGGAAGATTACTTTTGTTAAATTTGATAACGAGTTACCCGTAATGGCTTGGAATTCCCATACTAAAAGGTCAACTGTATTAATAGGGTTTCACTTGCACCATCATATGTTAGCCTTTTCATTTTATTTTATCTGATGTGGGACATATATCACCCACTTTAACACTCCCCCTCACGTGCGAGTCTCACATTTTTCTTTTATCGGTGAGCTCGACACGTGCACAATCGGGGGCTTTTAAATTG
>JAYMTJ010000415.1:0-11209 GCA_036897525.1 Pelargonium x hortorum | reverse complement strand
GATTTCAAAATTAAAGTGTAGGTACTAAATTGAGTGAAAAACGAAATTTTGGGTACTACATTGGATGCAATTAAAGTCTAGGTACTCGATTGACTAAGACCCCAAAGATTGGGTACTAAAAAAATCTTTATCTTTAATATACTAGATAATTCTTAACTAACATTAACATTTTTGAGATATAGTAAAAAAATTTAGAACGCAAATCACCTATATTTTAAGGAAAAATCTCCAAATAAAATCAGTATTAAATATAGATTTAGAAAACTATTTAATATTGAAATAATTGAAATTCTCTTATAAAATATATACTAGATAATTCTTAACTAACATTAACATTTTGAGATATAGTAACAAAAATTTAGAACGCCAATCACTTATATTTTAAGGAAAAATCTCCAAATAAAATCAGCATCAAAAATAGATTTAGAAAACTATTTAATATTGAAATAATTGAAATTCTGTTATAAAATATATGCTAGATAATTCTTAACTAACATTAACATTTTGAGATATAGTAAAAAAAATTTAGAAGGCCAATCACCTATTTTTTAAGGCAAAATCTCCAAATAAAATCAGCATTAAATATAGATTTAGAAAACTATTTAATATTGAAATGGACAAGGGATTGATACATGAAGCTCATAAAAGAATATTCAGACACAGTAAATCTAAACACAGTTGAATTCATCATCACTTCTGACTCCTCGTATTCAATCGTCTTGTAATAAAATTTATATTAAAAAGAAACTACCGGTAACTAAATTTTATTTGTCTTAATTTCATTGTTGGAATTTTGTTTTCTCTTGTTGGAAGTTATATCTTTCATTATGAATATACATGTTTTGCTTGAGAGTATTGTTGCGCGTCAGGAGATTTTGAAAAGAGCACGAGCGGCAGAGCAGGTCTACTTGTTTCACTATTGCAGTAAATATTTCAACCAACCATATAAAAGTTTGCCGCTCATATGAACATTTGAGATTTGTGAATCAAGTTATTACGGTATTTGATTATATGTCAGGTCTATTCGAAATCGAGTATGAAAATCTCTATTGCTCTTAATGAAATTAGTATTTTCTTCAAAAAAGAAGAAGAAAGAAATCACTAATTAAAAGTGACATATATATAAAAAACGTTCATGCATGTGTATTCTATATATGAGCATTTAGAAAACTAATTATTTTTTAAATGGAAAAGAGATTGATACATGAAGCTCATAAAATTAAAAAAGTCCATATACAATGAGTGTAAATACAAGACACTAATTAATTCGACAAAAATAAAGTTCATGCATGTTGTGAAGAGAATTTTCAAATTTTGGTATGCTCTTAAGACTTAACAACCATTATTTATTTATTCGTATGCTTAAACAGAAGCTCGTATTGGAACACATCAAATTTTATAATTTATTTTATTCGTTTGCAAAAAAAAAAGATGTTTTGCAAAAAAATAGCAGTTGTCATCTTTTTAATATACATGAGTTGTTCAACAGATGCGGTAAATAAATTCACCAAGTTCAGGGTTCACGTAATCAATGGCATGCCCAACAATGATAATCTAAAAACGACGACCTTGGTGTGCACACATTGAAGGTCGGTGAGGAGTTTAATTGGAGTTTTAGAAGACAATTTTTTAGAAGAACACTGTTTTTTTGTCATTGGTACTGGGGAGACCGCAACACATCTTTTGACGTGTTTAATGCAGCACGTACATGGAGATGATCACAAGTTTGATTCTACCCAACTGGCCACAAATGATGGTTTTTTGGTTAGTGATGGTAATCAAAATTGGTTTCCTGCGTATTTGTGGTAATGTAATTGATCGTATGATCAACAATTGTATGACATCGGGAAAGTTGTTTGTTTGAATAAAATTATTATGTAGTTTTAATGTATGTATTATGCAATAAGGTTGAGCATGGAACACAAATTCGACGGAGTAGTCACGTGATGATGCTCAAAATTTTGTGAGTAATTTGAGTAATGAGCGAATGACACGTAGTCTCAAGTTCTAACTTGACACTTGAGGTCGAAGTACCATCAAATTCGCCATTGATGATGAGTGATGACACACAAAATTAAATCAAAACTCAAATTAACTAATGAGAATGGGAAATGTGGTATCCAAAGATCACATAGACAACTGGAGTCTTAACAACCTCATGGGTTCAGAAGAAAGACGACCCAAAGTTATGTTCGACAAGTCTACCATATATAAAGAAGATTGACTCTTATACATATTCTTCATATATATCAGCATAAGGAATCAGTTGGACGGATGACAATGTCTTGTAAGAACTCTGTAGACTGTAGTTAATGAGTCTAGTTGTAATTGGGATGAGTAACATCTTGGAATTGATTTTAGTCTTCACCTACAGATTTTAGACAAACACCCTGCGAAGATCCCACAAGAAAAATTTGTGAGTGCTATAAGAAAGTATTCATAGATGGTCTCCTCTACACCTAAGGAGATTCTAGCGCATGCTCTGCATGACACTTGCGAATAATTATTTTTAGGTCTTTCAAGACCATGTCATCCGCATGCATATCCTTCTACTAGTGGGAGAGGAAGGAGAGAAGATGGAGATAAATTCTCTGAAATGAGAGAGAAGTGAGAGAGGAGTGAGGGAAAAATTGATTTTATACTAGGGTTTTAAAAGTTAACTTAGGTTAGTTAGTTAATTAACTTGAGTTAGGTTAGAATTTTATAATATTATTAATAATAAATTTTCCTTTCAATTTTTTTTAAATAAATGGTCTAAAAGAAAATAGAAAAAAATTAAGTTAGGCTAATTTTGGAACGGTCGACCGTTTGTTTTGACAATTTCTCGTTCCAAAATTCATCTATACTTGTTTTTCTTTTATTTTTTATTCATATTTCTTATTAATTCTATTCATGGGCATTTTGGTCATTTACACAGTTTATACCTCCGTTAAGTCATCCATTTAACAAACAGACTTTTGCAATCCAGCTCCGTTAAGTCAAACATTCAGCAACCAACTTACCGAGACTTACCGGAACTTACCGAAACTTACCAAAACGAAGTAGACTAAACAAACAAGCACTAAGTATTTCTCCTCTCCACATGAATGTGTTGATTGGGGATTGAAAACAAGACTTCTTCCCACTCACACAATTTGTGTTGACCAACTGCATCACCTCATGGGTACTTAAGCATATTTTAAGTGCTTTGGATTTGAAACAAATCTAAACCCAAACTTTTTAAGTTCTCAAACACTTCATTTGGAACAAATTGAACATTTCAAATGAAATGTTGGTTTCCTAACACACCATTACTTCATTCCAAATTATTCTAAATATGTACGATGTTGTCAAATTAAGTGATCTCTATGGCGCTTAAGTCATCTCAATTTACTAATAGTTTATTAGAACAAATTGTATAATTGAATGTCCATCGATTGTAGAATTTTGTTAAAATTTTGCATTATTTGTAACTTTAGTTAATTTGAACATCATGTGGTTGTTTTGTCAACAAATAAACAATTAAAAAATTGGCTCATCAGCATAATTTGACGGCATCGTCTTGGACCAGTTCGAAACGAAATTGCATAATCGAGAGTCCAAAATGTAGCAATATGAATAGTATGAAGACCAAATTGAAGTAAAGATCTAATTTTCCCCTAACTAGCAACAAAATAAATAGTTGGGGTACCAAAATGAAACATTTTTCTACTAAATTTAAAAATAAAATAAAAATAGAATTATCTCAATTTATTTGAACATGCGACACCGTTTGGTTCTCCCTTCCCCTCATCAAGCTCCATCGACATGGTCTGTCCTGCACATAAACCCTCGTTTTGGTCACAGTCTCAGCTTTGCAAGGGTTTTACTCTCAGGCAGTCGCCATTTTTGTTAAGCTCTTGCTTCTGCATCGAAGAAGAAGAAGATCAGGAGAGAAGAGAAGATGTGGTATCTGTGCGTGTTCTATCACAGACTGCTCGATTACAGGAAACCAGAAGTGGAATCGCTGGCAGAGCTCTTCGGTGTCTTCGGAGACCGAAACGACGAGTCGTACTCTTCTTCTTCGTATTCAACTAGCTTAGAATGGAAGCTTCCGGAGCACCACCACCAGGACTCTCCTTTCCATTTCGTCAATCTCCCCTCCGAGGACGTTGCTCGCAGCATTGCTACTCGAAGTCAGTTCTCTATTTGTTCTTATTTTAGTTTACTATGTTCTTCTGTCGCCATGAATCTTGCATAAGAAATATGCTTTTTGAATACAAATGTTAAGTGAAATGGATATCATTTTGTATAGGTTAGCAAATGTTTTGATCAATTTGTGTAGCTTTTTCTATGTTTGAGGCTTTATGATGTCTTTCCTTGCTTGTTTTGATGGATTTGTGAAGCTCTGTTTATGCTGTAGCTTAATGCTTGTCCTTGTGATATTATGTATATGCATAATATCATTTAGAGAATGCCACCTCATTACTTATGATCATACCCGCCCCCGATGAATTTAAGGGCGTGGAGGGCCTTGTTGGATACAAGAGATTTTTAGGGTGGTTGAGTTTCATCCAATAACTTATATATATACGAGAGCAATGAATCTCATCCATAGAGTGACGAGGCAAACTCTCATAGGATTGTTGAGACGCTCTTTTTTCTCTTTTCTCTCGCTCTCTATATATAGATGGTTAACCTGCTTAATAATGAGCTCATTGGTAGAGGGCTAGAGGCATATGTTTGCTAATGGATTAGAAAATAAATGTTTTTGTGAAATTAATGAAGGTTGACCTGAGTGAAAACACTCTAGTTGCTTAAACAAGAGGTCTTGGTTCCGATCTTTTATGTGCAAAAGGCTTTGTTAGTATAGGTATGCACTAGGACTGTCATTGTCAGTATCGTGAGGGATTAGTCTTGAGCCTTGGATATTTTGGGAGACCAAAAAGAAGATGGAGTTCGGGAGGGAATTTGTGCTGGTGTGATTGCATCGTATGGTTGGTTATGTCTGTACTATTTATTTATTTCAAAATATAAAAATGGGCTTCTGAGATAAATTGTAGGTATACTTGTGAAGGGAATGTATGAAGTTTGGGGAGAAGGAAGTAGCCATGAGGAACTGGAAGAGGCTATAAGAAGTTATCCTGATGATAGGAAGTTGCCGTATTTGACTCCTGAAAGCTCATTCAAGATTACTGTTGACACCTTTGGGAAGGTCATCAGCTTTGAGGAGCAAAACGAACGCATTCGCGGTCTCGCTTACATCCCTTTTAAGGTCTGCTTCTTACTACTATGTCTCATATCACATTCCTTTGTTTTGGGATTTTAGGATGGAATCAAGATTTTTGCACGACAATTACTTCCAGAAATGATAGGAGTTTCACTCTTCAAGGACTTGCTCATTATGCTTGATACTGTGAGTCTGTGAATTTGAATGGCAAGCAAGTGAAGCAGTGATGTGCATGAAACTTCTGAGTAGCCCTTTTAATTTTTTACTGTGGAAACTTTCAATGTTATGTGAAGATTTTGTGTAATGAACTTTTGGTTGAGCTGCTGAACTAGGGGCAGGTGCTATTGAATATATTGAGACTATTTCCAATAAGTGCTGTATCTATGGGGTGATGTCTATGTTACATGGTTTACTTTTGGATTCCTTGGGACCGATATTCTTCACGCTGCAATTAGTCAGTTACAATATTATGGATCATCTTTCCTTTTCAGCCATACGACTGAGATTATAGTTGTTTGCCATAGTAGACTATGTTTTTTCTCTTTTTGTCGAAACCACTTCTTTAACTATATCTGTTTGTGTACATGTTGCTCTGTTGGTCCAAACCTCTTGCATGCATTACTTTTGACTGTTGTAATCATTATAGATAAGTTCTTTTTTATGTTTCAGGGTCGCGTAGATTTGCGGAATCCAGAACACAAGTTTTGGCTTATGGAAACTGATGATTACGGTGCTAATAATGGGCTCCCACCTGTAGCCCAAAGGAGTATCTTCTTTGGAAGAGAAGTTGGTGCTGCCGATAGGAAGCTTTTACCTACATACCAGTTAAAAAGCCGTACTTATCTTGGTCCTACAGCCATGGATGCGGAAATGGCTTTCTTAATGGCTAATCAAGCTCTAACCAAATCTGGCAAGCTCATCTATGATCCTTTTGTTGGTACTGGGAGCATTCTTATTGCTGCGACTCATTTTGGAGCGATGACAATGGTTTGCATTCCTTCCTACATTTATTTTATTTTATTTTGATGACAAGTGATTATTCTCCTGATAATTTTGCCTTGGAAAGTTTATATGAGCTATTTGACTGCAGATTAGTTTCTTTTCACGTCAACTAATGTAAATATTTCAGGGTGCAGACATTGACATTAGGGTAGTACGTGATGGCCGTGGCCCTGACTGCAATGTTTGGAGCAATTTCAAGCAGGTGAACATTTCTTATTAGCATGATTTTGCATTGAGTCATGTCAAAATTGAACCTGTTTATATCACTGGAGGCCAATATGAGTATGTTATATGAATCCAATTATTACAAAGGAACTACAGAAGTAGAGTGTGTGTATCCGTTTGCTGTGTAAAGCTTTGCACAACTTACTCATCATTGCTTGCAGTATGGACTACAAATGCCAGTAGGATTGTTGAGAGCGGATAATAACCTTCCTCCTTGGCGTCCTGAGCTGAAAGAGGTAATCTCCTGTCCATTGCAGTTATCACTTTTTATTTTATTTTATTTTATTTCTACTGTTCATCGCGTGAACAATTTTGTTATTGTTCCCTGCATCCTTTCCTCCTGTCCTTTGAATCTGAAATGCATCCTTAAATTATTAGTTTATTCTATGCTTTTCATTGGGAAATGGTATTAGATCTCTTACATTAGCTTCTTGCACTTATTGTGAGTTTATTTAAAATCATGACTATATTGAAAGAAAAGTGCAAGTTGAATTGGGAGTGGTAATAGACCTACCTTTTTTCCTTTTTCTTGTTTATGTCTACTATTGTTAGGGCTGTGCATTTTTCGGCCCGCACCGGGAAAACTGATTGCTTTTTGTCCAGACCGAATTGATTCTTTTGGTCTGGTCCTTCCCAAAATCATTTCGGCCCGGTCCTGGTTGAAAGCTTGTCTGGACCGAATAATATTTTATTTTTATTTTTTAAAAGTTAACTCTAATAATAAAATGTCATTTAAAATTATTAATTTTGGTACCATCCACTCCATTATTACTCACCCAATTCGGTCTAATATAATTTTTATAAGTTTTTTCTAAATTTTCTCTGTAGAAATATTTTTAAAAATTTGTAATTGATGTTCGACTCAAGCTGGTCCTCTAGTCCAGTCCATTTTCGGTCTGCTTCAGTCCAGAACTGGGCATAATTCAGTCTGGATTTCGGTCTGCCTCTTATAGACCCGGTTTGGTTCAGTTTTGTACCGATGCACAATCTAATCATTGTCTCTCATTATTAAAGCATTCATGTGAATTAAGGTGTTAGATGCTTAAGATCTCTTCCATGTACTCTTGCGGTGTATTAAGGTCTTTGATGCCATAATCTGCGATCCTCCCTACGGAGTTCGTGCTGGGGGGCGTAAATCTGGTGGCCGGAAATTGATGAAGGGGGTTGTTGGCCCGTACACTGTTCCCGACGAGAAGAGGACGAGCCACATACCGTCAACAGCAGCTTACAGCTTAGCTGAATGTGTTCATGATTTGCTCGACCTTGCTTCTAGAATGCTCGTAATGGGTGGTAGGCTCGTGTTCTTCTACCCGGTACTTAGAGAAGAAGAGTACGTGGAGAATAACTTCCCTGAGCACCCATGTTTCAAATTAATCGCTACTTCTGAACAGATATTAAGCTCGCGTTACAGTCGTGTACTACTGACGATGGTGAAGACGGCTGCATACACCGAGGAAGTCGCTGAGGCAGCTAGGGTTAAGCATTTGGATTTCAAAGAGAACCATCTTAAGTGGTTGGAAGACGGTAATCTTCATACCTCGGTTTTTAATCCTCTTGATCCTCAAATAGCTACAACAGGGAAAGAATCAAAACCAAAGTATCGAGGAAAGTACGTGTAGGGCTGCGATTATGCTTCTTTTTTTAACTTAACAGTAGGATTTTAGTGTCAACCATGGAACTTTTACATGGAGGGAAGAGGATCAATGCAGGCTTATATCGTTATTCATGTATTTCACCATTATTCCTTTTTAGCTTTATGTTTTTGATGTTGTAATGAAAATTTATACAAATGCACTTTTACTATATTATATTTTCAAGCAAGGAGTGATTTTTTTTTTTATGCTTCTGTTTTATGAGCACATGTTTATGCATGAGGTGCAGGTTTGTGCAGATTGTGGGTCAGGTAGGGTTTTAGATTTGTAATCGAAAATGTTGACTTAGAGTTAACAATTTGGACCTAAATTTGTGGAAAATCGAAAAACAACTTGCATTTTTGTAGGGTTTATACCTTGTCTTTTTAAGGTCGGGTGCAAGTTATAGACCTTTTCAGGCTTAACTTGAAAAAGCTTTTTTTTTTTTTACAAAAAAATTCATAAGCATACTAATATTGAAGCTCAAACTTTAGATTTTAAGGGAACCAAATGTCTTTAGCCATTTGTCTTGATGGTTGTCGGTTGAAAAAATTCGATTCAATTTGAAACTTGAATTGCTGAGTTCAAAATGCCTAATTTGAGCTCAACTAAAAAAGGCTTGCGGGAATAAATTGTGCAGGTTTACCGACCCTTAGTTTTCTCGAACTAACCTAATCTTATCCAAACCCACAAAAATATGGGTCGGGGGCTCTGGGTACCAGTAGTTTCAAGTCCAAACTACCGGCTCTAATAGTGTTAGTTGTCCAACCCAATACGTAAATTTGTTATAATGTCTAAAATTTAGAGCTGGCATTTTGAACTTGAACCAGATGGGTACCCAACACCCAATCCCACCAACCCACAAAAATGTAGATCAGGGATGATGGGCAGAGAAGCAATTCAATGCAATAATAAGTTTTGAGTTTCCACAACAATTCAACTTTGTATTTTACTATAGATCAGCTCATCAGTTGGCTCCTGTGTGAAAAAAGCAAGTATCCAGAAACATGTAACTTCTGAAACTTGCTGCTGCTATATTCACAGCTTGTGATTGAGATTTGAGATTCATTTACATGTCATTGGTTTTTCTTACACGCCACATCTACACTATATAGTCTTGTCTACTTTCAAGTTTCACCACTTAATTATATTGTATTTGCATTTTACCCCCAAAACAATAAATAAATAAATACACAACACAACCATCACTCATCATTGTACATGATGATGATGGACTACATTTATATTGAAGAGCAGGTGTGTCAGGCTCTGGCTGCAGAGGTAACCCACATGGTTGGAGATATATGCATCACTTTCAAAATACAACACATACGTACACACACACATATATATATATATAAGTAAAATAAACGTAAGTCTTGATATAACTTTATATCAGTTGCAACGTAAATCAGTCAATGATGTTATGATAACTCATTAACTTTTACTTTTATCTACTCAAGTGAATTTGTAGGAGATAAGTGACCCGTCCGGATCCATAATATAACTTTATATCAGTTGCAACCTAAACCCGCCAATGAGGTTATAATACCTCATTAAATTTCACTTTTACCCACCCAAGTGAATTTGTGGGAACAGAGCGATCCATCCGGATCCATAATTTTAAATGAGGCATATCACCTTATTAGTGCAACTGATATAAAATTACATTAGTAAACTAATACCCATATTACTCTGTAAATAAATGTCAGCTTGCTTGGAACTTGATTAGTAATACTACTTCCTCCTTTAAGAGCTCGTAAAATACTTTATTTATACCACCAAGAGTTGAATCAACTGGAAATGAGTTGTTCCAGTCAATCTAAGGTTAAGACTTGGAGAATGTAGTTGCGTTTGGTAGGGAGAACTTTGTCGTCTTTATAGGTCTACGTTCCCAACTCGTATGTGAATTAGTATGAGTGTGGTATGACTTAAAAGTGTTGATCTCGAAAAAGCTTCGAAAATCTCTGGTTTAGACCAAAAAAATATTTTATTTAAAAAGACCGTTTTATTGGGCTCTTTAAAGTATCTAATTTTTGCGGGGAGCTCATGCAGTTCAAAAATAGCTCTTGTAGAAAACATTAGGTGCTTGTTTAGGGACTGACTTTCTAAAAATGATATGGAGTAAGAGGTAAAATGAACATTTGATTTCATCGTTTTTTGGATAATTATTTGATAAAATTAGTTGTAACAAGAGTTTGAGAATGTATTTTAAATTGTAGATTGTTGGTAAAATATTTTTGTTAGGTAGTTTTTTTTTTTTAATCAGCGAAATGGGCTACTCATATATTAAAATCATTGCAAAACAAGCAAGGCTCCAAGGAATATATTCCCCGAAGACCAAAAATTCCCAAAAGAACAACCTCCCCTAAAACTGGTCACAACTAACAATGAGACAAAATGTCTCGCACCGACGACCCTAGTGAAGGGAACAAAACAGGTAAACCTGAAGTCGGGGGTAGTAGTCTAAGATCTCCCCCGAACCGATCTACCATACCCACCTAACTCCTTAGGAATTTGCGAGAGAAATAAAACTCCATATAAATACTCGACACACACAGATTCTGAACCGTCATTACAAACTTGCCTAGTTGCACCCCCTCCTTCGCCGAAAAAGAACGCGGAACCATAGTTGTATTCTCGAATCGATCTGAAAAATGAACTATGTTCGACGAGTCCAATCTCTTTGGATGCAAAGGATTGACAAATCAGATCGTCCTGGTTCCCTTTCCACTTGTTGCCAATCACGAAAAGTCAATCCAAAATCCTGGAGAAAAAAAAAACTCACAAAATGCTACCATTGATAGGAAATCTCAAAAGAGATAGAAAACTTAGAAAAAACTTACAAAACTATATTGATGGTAATGACTCTCAATTGAGAAAGAGACCGACGTTTTTTTATATATTTTGTTAGGTAGTTTGTAAGTTATGAATTAGGAATATAATCTTAGATAATGTATTAAAAATATATTTAAAATGATAAGTATTAATATTTTGGGTTAATTACAGAAGGGTACCCTCATTTGAAATCTTATTGCACAAAAGTGTCCTGAAGGAAGCAAACATACTTTAGGGTACCCTCAACTTTCATTTTCGTGACTTTTCCGTCAAAATGGATGAAAATGCACTCTCTTTCATCATGTGTCTGACACATGCCTGTATA
>JAYMTJ010000414.1:0-11239 GCA_036897525.1 Pelargonium x hortorum | reverse complement strand
GTCATCCCCAAACGCATTGAGCTCTTCGAGAAGCTCCAAGCTCGGCAGCGTGACCAACGCCTATCCCTCCCTCAGGACCCTATCAAGTAAACCCTACCACCTCTCATACTCACTCCACTATCTTATACTCAAAATTCTGATTGATTGATTGATTGATTGTTCTGACTTTTGTGATTCGAAGGATTTCGTTGCCGGATGGGACAGTGAAGGAAGGGAAGAAATGGGTGACTACGCCATTTGATATTGCTCTGGGGATATCGAAGAATTTGGCCAAAGATGCTTTGATTTCTCAGGTGAATGGAGTTCTCTGGGATTTGAGCAGGCCTCTGGAGGGCGATTGTGAGCTGAAGATATTCAAGTTTGAAGATGACGAAGGGCGTGACACTTTCTGGCACTCCAGCGCCCACATTCTTGGGCAGGTAGTAGGACATTTACTATATTTATCTGTTTGTTCTGTATTTGGTTCGATTTGATTTATGTATCTTTTTTGGTGCAGTCGCTTGAGATGGAGTACGGGTGCAAGCTCTGCATTGGCCCCTGCACCACCCGAGGGGAGGTAAAGCTTACACACTGAGTGCTAAATTTGTAAATTTGAAATGTTGGTTCTACTTGTATTATCATTTCAAACTGTTATATCAGTTCATGCCTACTTAAGCCACATGCATTTCCCATTTCGTCAATTATAAATTAATTAACAAGTAATGAACACCAAATTATAGTTAATGGATTGAGGATATTTGTGATGGAGGCAGCATAAGAAGATAAAGTTTTTGAAATATGTTTTATAGGTTAGTGTGTTCTTGCCTAAAGTTAATGTCTTTAGTTACAAATTGTCAAATTCTGAATTTTTCTTACAGGGTTTCTATTATGATGCATTTTATGGTGACCTGGGCTTGAATGATGATCATTTCAAGAAAATTGTATCAGGTGCTGAAAAAGCTTCTAAGGTATTGCTCATCCTTATCTTATAAGTTCATGTGGCATTTCAATGGCAAAGTGCAAACTTGTTCATGATATTTTTTTGACAGTACTTGAACTAAGTTTAACCTTGACGTGAAATCTTTCATTTTGAAATGGATTGTTAGATGCTTTAGTTGTCAGATGGAATGCATCTCTCTCTGTTAGTTTTGCTACAACTCAGTAGCTCTTGTCTCTACTTCTCTTTAATATAATTTTTCTATTTGTAAATATTGATCATACTGTTTATGTATATACAATGGATGGCAAATTGAGATTGGTGTAGTTATGAGAGTTGTTGGCAAGTTCGACATAGCATATTATGAAAACAATAAAACAGCCTAATACTTTGTTAGAGACCTTGTACTTTGGTAGTAATTGATCATATTTTACACATATTAGCTGATTATGACAACCTAAAAGAAACTCTTGCAAGCGTCTGGAATCTTTTTGCTAGTGATTGTGTAATCCCTGCTCCTGGTTGCATGAATCCTTAAATTTCAGGTTGAGTTTTAGTTGTTAATTGTTAATGAAAGCATTTAGTTAAACCCCTTAAATAATTTTTTTTACAAGTAATGATCATAACTCTCCTACCTAGTTTCTATTGGTGGGATCCCTGATCAGGTTCTGTTCACCAGATATGTTAAAAATCTCTATTGTAGAGTAACCTTTGGTATTTGAAGATTGGATCTCTCTCTATCACAAGCTCACATATGATGATGTTATGGCAATTGTGTAATATTACTTGTTATTGAAAAGATATATTGTGATTTGGTGATTGATCCACATGGAATCATGTATTTGGCGGCGGCAAATCATGCTGTGTAATTATTGCATCAGGAAAAACAACCTTTTGAGCGCATTGAAGTTTCAAGGAGTGAGGCACTCGAGATGTTTTCTGACAATAGGTTTAAGGTAATAAATGAAAAAGTCTCCCATTGTTTAACCGCATAAATTGTGATACTTTTTTTTAGTTAATGTCTCTCTCAATATCATATTTCTCACATTGATTATTTTTTTGGATGGTGTCGATCAGATTGAAATCATCAAGGATTTGCCTGAAGACAAAACTATCACAGTGTACAGATGCGGCCCATTGGTTGACTTGTGTCGTGGACCCCATATACCTAATACTTCTTTTGTTAAAGCATTTGCATGTTTGAAGGTATTGTGCATAGTGGAACATTATAGATATAGTTTGGTAATGTTCATACATTTGGAAGTTTGTCATCTCTGACTGATACAACTGTATGTCAGGCCTCATCTGCATACTGGAGAGGGGATAAAGATCGTGAAAGTTTACAAAGGGTATATGGGATATCATATCCAGACCAAAAGCGTTTGAAGGTGTCTATCTTTCTCCATCACTCTCGCCCAATTAGATTTGGTCTTATTTTGCTTCTTTTTGAATAAGTCTCTTTGACTATCATACGGTTCATCAAAACTGTGTTACATTGTTCTGGACATTCTAGACAGCAATTCTACTTTTGTAGCTTCAGGTTGCATGTTCTTCAATTTTCAATTGCATCAAATGCTTCTGAATGGTGTTTTCTCTTGTAGGAATATATTCATTTGTTGGAGGAGGCAAAGAAATATGACCACAGAACATTGGGGACAAAACAAGAGCTTTTCTTTAATCACCCTCTTAGGTATACTGTCAATTAGTTTATCTGCCTTTTTTTTTTCTTTAGTCAGGGTTATTGATAATCCATTTATCATTTATTTGGAAAATTTAGCCCAGGCAGCTGGTTTTTCCTACCACTTGGATCCCGAATCTACAACAAATTGGTGAATTTTATAAAGGATGAATATCGGAACAGAGGTTACCAAGAGGTTAAAACTCATTCTTTGAGTTGGTGTATTACCATAATGTATAATTCTTTGTAATGAATTTCTAATGTAGTATACTTCATCAGGTTATTACACCAAATATTTATAATATGCAACTTTGGGAAACATCGGGCCATGCTGCAAATTATAAGGAGAATATGTTTGTTTTTGAGGTGAGTTCTTGCGTTACTTTACACAGTCATGACTATTGCTTACTAAGGTCCTATTAAGCTATCCATGCTAATTATGTAGAAATCCTAGTCTAAGTATAGAGATTAATGAAACTATGTTTAAGCTCTCATAATCACAAAGCATCATAGTAGATTCCAAAAGGCTTTTGGTCCTTTGTCGTATTTCTTTTTGAGGAATTCTAGACATGACATGCCCATTTCTTTTTGAGGAATTCTACACAAAGTAGTATTTTAGTAAATATCTTGTTTAAGTTTTTTTTGAAATGATGATACAGATTGAGAAGCAAGAGTTTGGATTGAAACCAATGAATTGTCCTGGGCACTGTTTGATGTTCCAACACAGGGTGCGCTCATATAGAGGTGCCTTTTCTTTTCTTCCTATTTCCAATTATTCTTAAACTGCTTATAGACAGGTGCAAAAGGTGTATAATAACAATGAAATGATAGAATTATGTCTTATGGGCACTTTGCTAGCCTGGGTTTGTGAGCTCTTGTGTACTTGCGCTATGAGAATTATGCTAGATTAGGGTTGTTGTACCCCCCCCACCCCCACCAACCCACACACAATTATGGGGACAAATTTGAAAGAATACTATAAAATGAGTCACGAGGAAGCTAATTACACTAGCTGCGTAATAAATTATAGTTTACTTGTTTATTGTTTTTATTTTTTATTTTTCTTGTTATAGTGTATCCTTCAAACTCTCTTTTTGGATAGGATATCAATACTTGGATTTGACAATAGGTTTGGTCTGTGAATTGGAACCTGAGGATGTTTTGTTGAAGTAATTTGTAGTTTCTTCAGGGTAATAAGTTGCAAGTTTTCTTAGATAGTTGCAAGGGCTAAGCTGTGGCATTCACTGTGGAGTGTCACGATGTACTTCCCTCCATGCGAGGTTTCGCAAGTGCAGCCTTCTGGTGTTAAGTGTGGTCCTATGATTTTCAACACCTATCATAATATCATTTGAAAATTGGCTCAAATAGTTATTGGATATAACCAAACAACTAAGCAAACATGACTGATCACGTCTTGATAAGTTTGATTTAATGTGTTCATGTTGCCTCTATTTCTCTGTTTTTCACTTGCATTATGGTGTTATGTATAACTCTTCTGATTTTCAGCATTAATTATTTATATATGGTTCATTGATGATCAGAAATAACTAAGAATACGCGACTGATAATTTCCTGTTTGTTATTTTATTTATTTATTATTGTTGTCTCAATTTTGTTTCACTTGCCAGTTATCTTTTGTGATATTTTTTAAGCATTGTTCATGTCCTGATTCTTGGATTGTTCTTCAGAACTTCCTTTACGACTGGCTGATTTTGGAGTATTGCATCGGAATGAGGCAAGTGGTGCACTCACTGGATTAACCCGAGTCAGGAGATTTCAGCAGGTATTTCTCCATAGAAACACTTAAACTCCGCAACTAATGATTTTTATGATATCTGTTTTTTTTTTGGTTGTAAAAAGTCCTGTTTTGCTGACAAATTGTCGCTTATATTTTGGTGCAGGATGATGCTCATATATTCTGCAGGGAGTCCCAAGTGGGTTGAATTTAGTTATCTTGTGACCGAACCGGTGAAATATAATGCTTGTTTTGCCTGTGCCTAATATCAGTGTTATGATTTGATTTCAGATAAAAAATGAAGTCAGGGAGGTTTTGGAGTTCATCGACTATTGTTATGGCGTATTTGGATTCACTTATGAGTTGAAGTTGTCAACAGTATGATAATCTTTCCTGAAGTCTTTAACATATTAAAACTTTTGTCTTGATAGTCTGTGGAATGAATTTATATATGCCATTGGGTATTTTCCAGCTGCAGGCCGCTTTCTTATTGTTACCATTCAAACTGGGGCTGAAGTATAACAAAACAATAGAGTAAATTGAAAAAGAATTATCGAGTAACTTTTGTTTAGCTTTGTTAAAATCCCTAGTTTGGTTTGCTTGTTTTTAATCTCTTTTTGGAGTCATTTGTAGTTAGAGGCCAAACTAAGTGGTTTGCTAATTAAATATGCTTTAAACTAATAGTTTGCACAAACGACCTTACTTGAACAAGATCTGTTCTGTAGGCTCGTACCTCTTCATCCTTGAACTAATAGTTTGCACCATATTTAACCTATTTATGAAACTGGAATGATATTTCTAACTGTAGTTGTCCAAAATTGAGGCATGTTTTGTTTTTGATCAGCTATAAGGAATGCAATATTTTACTTATAGATAGGATAGCTATATAGTATGAAATGAAATTCCATGTTTCAGTGGAAGTAGATAAAAGAACATGTACGATATTTTATTACTTTTAGTCAAAGACATTATTAGTTTTTAGTTATTTTTGTATTGTTAGAGGACTAATTCAACTTAAAGCTTAACCTGATAGTTGAAGACTTGAAGTCTTCATTTATACTTCTAATATTATATTCTAACACGCCCCTCACGTGCAAGCCAATTACGTCTTTGTATGTGGACCGATAAGAGATAGAAATCTCAGTCCATTCCCGTTTTAACCTTTTGTGAGTGGACCGATGAGAGAAGATAGGAGACCATTTCCATTTTAACTTTACGGGTAGACTGAGAGAAGAAGATAGGAGTCCATTTCCCAATGAGAGATAAAAGAAATTTGAGAAATAGGTAATAATTTAATTATACCAATTTAGGGGCGTTAGGATTTGAACCCCTGACCTTTCGGTAGTAAGACTGATACCATGTCAGAGGACTAACTCGACTAAAAGGTTAAGCTGGTTGTCAAAGTTCTGGTTTATACTTCTAATTTTATATTCTAACAGTTCTTTCTAATGATCTTCATATAAATCACTCTACTGATAAGGAAAAACAAAATGTGTCCTTAACCTTGCTTGCTACAACACAGGAGAGCATAGCTTAACACTCTTAGTTGACCTGATATCTTTTGAGCATAATTAACAGTTGGACTAAAATTGTAGTTTGTTCCTGATTCGCGCTGATGATATCGTGGTGAATATGTTTGACCCTGAGATTATTTTCCTTGCTGTAATTTGAGCTTTACGTTAGGTACCATTCCCAACTATTTATCCACCTTTTAGTTTTTAAAATTAATTGTAGTTCATACTTCTGCCCTCTAGTTGGGTTTGCACAGTATGTTGTGGGATAAATTTCATAATATATGCTATCTCTCTCTCTGTGTATATTCATGTACACTCACAAACACATATATGTCATGCACTCGCACATAAATGCATGTATGCTTTTTGGATATGTGGGGCTGTGTGTTTGCATGGGTCAGCAAAAGAAGAAATATAAATATGTAATGGTTTTGGTCAATATCTGTGTTGCAGAGGCCAGAGAAGTTCCTGGGAGACATAGAGACATGGGACAGAGCAGAGGCCGCTCTTACAGAAGCGCTTAATGAGTTTGGAAAGCCCTGGCAGGTAATTTTGCACCAACTTGCTTTCTATTGTAGTTAAACTAGTTATTATATGGGGTTTGTAAATAAATTTGATCCTATTCCAGTCTTTCTTTGTTCTGACATGCCTTCCACTGGAGTTTTTGAGTAATGTATGGCCCTTCTTCTTTGACATGGGTATGCAACTGTCTGTCACCCTCTTTTTGTTTTTCTTTTTGATCACGCTATGATGAAGCTTATATGAGGATGTTACAATAGAGTGTATCCTACTTTGGAAGTACACACTACAGTCTCTGTATGGAAGCTTATATCTATCTATAGTATTATCCTCAACTGTATATCAATTCTGTTGCAAATTGCTGATGAGATGATTGTATGCCTATAAGAAATTATGACTTCTCAAATTTATGTGGAACACTGGTTGGTTTTATTTTCCAAAATGAGGTTGCTACAGATCAAACTCTTTATGAGTCTGAGTCTGAGGTTTCAATCGATTCAGAGGATCTTGACAAGAGAATTCCACCTTTGTAGCTTTAGCTGTTCCTTTTATAGCTTATGTGTTAGTGTTACAAAATGTTCATTCCATTTTTAAAACTTGCTCTATCTCTATTTATCTTCATAATTTTCACAGAATACAAGGGGCTCACATGACTTCTTTATCCTTTGTGATTGCATATTTTGTTCTCATCTCTGCTATCGTGAGAAGTATCTCTTATACTGCTCTGTTTCATCTTTAATATTGGATCATGCTGTTATATTCTACAGATAAATGAAGCAGATGGTGCATTTTATGGGCCAAAGATAGATATTAGTGTGTCCGATGCTTTGAAGAGGAAATTTCAGTGCGCAACATTACAGGTTTAAATTCACTTGTTTTTGTTTTTGCCTTATTATTCTGCTGTTACAGAGTAATCACATCTTAGATGTCTTTCTTTGGTTGCAGCTTGACTTTCAGCTTCCTTCTCGTTTTGAATTGTATTATTCAGCAGAGGATGAAGCTAAGAGAGAAAAGCCAGTCATGATACACAGAGCCATCCTTGGGTCTGTTGAGCGTATGTTTGCTATTTTATTAGAGCACTATAAAGGAAAATGGCCTTTCTGGCTTAGTCCACGCCAAGCTATTGTCTGTCCTGTCTCAGAAAAATCCCAGACATATGCACTGAAGGTACATTAGCAGTGAACTCTTCAGCCTCATAATCTGTAATGTAATGTAATGATGCTTCATGCTATTAACTATGCAAATGGCAAGTATAACACTACTTGATATCAATGGTGCTGGCCCTATTAAAAAAGGGTTGGCTTCTGTTTGCTTAGTTGTTTAATGATATCGTGGTCGGGTAAGATTTACTGTAATGAATATAGTTTGGAGCCTCTTTTTTGTATAATTCTTGTTTATTTAAAGGATACAAAAAAGTTTTATTTCTTAAGATCCTGATCATAAATAGTTTCTCTTGCATTTATGTAGGTGGAGGAGCAGATTCATAAAGCTGGTTATTATGTAGATGTTGACACTACCGACAGAAAGATCCAGAAAAAGGTGAAGTTGCTATTCTTGTCCTCAACGTCAAATTCCATTCTTCAAAGTGCCCAACACTGTGGAAGTCATTGGATCTAATAACCATATAGGGTGGTCCCTTTAGCAGTGGATTCTTTCTGAAATAAAAGAATGTTCATAAAGTTAGCGTTTCCACAAATTTCAGGGTTCAACTTAGAATTCCTATTTGGTCCAGTAATTCCTTGACTAGAACTGATCAGTAGACCATTGGAGTTCCATAAAATATCTAAATTAGTTCTGTTGATTCATGCTGGTGTTACTTGGTAAGGGAGAGTTTTATTTTAGTAAGAACCATGTTTATTGCCATCCATATGGCCTATATCACATTTTTGCTTCCGCAATTTTCTTCCACAAACCTACCCAGCTGAATCACGAGAGGCAACACGTAGGCAATTTGGTGGTGCTTTTGTATATGTGACTTGTATTGAGCGTTTTGTTTTACAGTTATTTATTACTCAACATCACCATTGCATGTGGGACTGCTTTTGATCTCATAATGCTGCTCGTTTGCTGACACATTCGGCTTCCTACAGGTACGAGAAGCTCAGTTGGCACAATACAACTATATTTTGGTGGTTGGGGAGAAAGAAGCCGCTACTGGACAGGTAGTACCTCTTCCTTAGTAAATGAAACCATATATGGTGTTCCGGGAATGTTTGCTCGTAGAATTTAAGGTCACTTTATCTTGTTGGAGGGGCTTGTGCACGCGGGCATATTCATATAGTACCCTGGGGTGTGGGTGTGTTGTGTATCTTCCTCACATTGATTCAGTCGCAGTTATTGGATGAAGATCTAAAATTGCAACTTAATAATAAATGGGTTGCTATTTGACCCAGGTGAGTGTACGAGTGAGAGACAAGGGAGACCATACAGTCATGAGCATTCCAGATCTTCTCAAACATTTCAAGGACGAAGTTGCTGCATTCCATTAGTAACTTGTTTGCGATTAGGTTGATGTAATGTTTACTAACCGCCTGCATCAAACATCGACAATAGATGGAAATCGTATGATTTTGTTATTTTTCGTCATTTTCTGATTATTAAGAGTGATAATACAGTTGTATTCCAAACCATATTTGATTATAGAGCGATTGAGGTTGGTGATTTTTCTCAGGTTTACACGAAAGTAGAACAAGGGACCAAACACTTGGAACTCATATTTCATTGCTAAATAATGGAGTCTGGTAGCATGAATAACTGAGTAGAAGCATTATAAGGTCTTCCGAACTCAAATATGATCTTGTTGGTGTTGAAACTGATGATGATGACGGCGGGTATGGGGGTATGTATTAGCCGCCATGGAAGAACCGTCATTACCATTACCCTCGTGTTGTTCAGCGATCTCCTTTGCCGTCATCTGTTGCAGGTGCAGAAACTGATCTCCTGGTGACGAAGATGGTGGAGGCACAACAGACGGGAGCTTGGAGAGAAGAGCCTCAAGGCTGCTCATGGATGGTGTGATCTGGTGGTACAAATGGTGGTCATGAGCAGTGGTGACTGGGAAATGCCAATTGGGTGGAGGAGGAAATGAAGAAGAAGAAGGGTGAGGCAAGAGGACACCAGGGATGCTCTCAATGTAGCTCAACTTTTTCCTGAGCATCACTACATAGCTCAGGTCTTCAACCACATTCTCAACACCTCCTAATTGCACTACACCTTCTCTCACTGCAATCAAGGCTATGGTCTGCATAACCACATATAACCATTATACATGTAATCAAACAATTCAAAACCAACAATCACGTTAAAACACCTCACTAAGATCCAACAAGATAAATCTATCTTGTGTGGGACACATGCTTAATTAAGTACAATTTCATTTTCGAATTGAACAAACAAATCTGGTTTGTGCAAGTTTAGGTGTCATTTGACTAAACAAATCTTGTATTCTTTCTGTGATTAGTTAATAGGGCACATTTGCAATCTCCACACACACACACACAACCTCTGTTTACTTTATTTATTTTCTTGTGCCTAAAATGTGCGTCCAGACCACCAAGCGCGTGGGTCAACTGGTAAAGAGTTGTTCCAGTAACTTGAGGTTCGAGTTTCAGGAAATGCAGTTTTGTTATTTTTCCTCCTTTTGAGGGCCTACCCGGCTCGAATGGAGATTAGTCTGAGTGTAATATGGCTTAAAAATGTTGATCTTGGTTGATCGAGGGCCCGCTTCGGAAACCCCACGGTTAAATACCAAAAAAAAAGGGTGTCCACTAATTTTCTTCATGTATAAATGTTAAGGATAAGTAAGTTAGGGTTGAATTTTTCCATTTACATCCCTGTGATTTTGTAGTAACAAACTCAAGGTTATGTTAGGGTTCTAACTAACTTATGTTAGAGATACTGTTATTAATTTATGCATTGAGAGATAGTAAAATTAGGCTTTTGTAATACTACATCTGTTCCAAAATGAATAATTTCTATTTTGAAAAAACTTAAAAAATTTAATTAGTGTGATATATTTAATCTTGTATACATTTGATCATGTTATAACTTATAACAAACTTAAAAGATGCTAATTAACTTATTATAAGAAATTAACTACTTTAAAAAAAAATACACTCATTCAAAGATAAAATTTCAAAAAAAAAAAATAAGACACTCATGTTAATACAAGGGAAGGAACATATTTACCTTTATACCAGACTGAAACTGAGCTTCCCATGTCCTAGGATACTGCAAATGATTAGAAGAACATGATTAGTTGGGTTTTACTTTAATACATATTAATGAAAAGACAGTCAAGATTTGTTATAGTACTTTGCCATTTAGAAACAAATTACATAAATTTGTAGGGAAAAGGATAACAAAAATGAACCACAAATGGCATCATGTGTAGTATATAGGAAGCTATATATAAAGGTAGCTTTATTAGTGTTAGGCTTACTGAATCAGGTGAGTTGTGCCATGATGATAAGAAGTTGATTTCTTGATCATTTGGTTCTTTGTATATCCACTTGTGACTCTGATCTGCAGCTACCTTCCCAATCAAACTGCACACATATATACTCCAATTCATCAACAAATCTATACATTTTATGTTCTAGGCAGTACCAGAGCCAAGATGTAGGATCATGATAAAAATATTAAAACAAAACCAAACATATAAGATATATATGATCTCAATATACTTATTAGGAACTGTTTCAAATTTATCTTAACAAATTTTTGAAAAATGACGCAAGCAGTTGCCTACTACAGCCTACCAGAAACCTAACTAGTTAATTAGAATTGGTGTATTGATTCTTGTAAGTAGTCTCTCATAACACACACACACACATATTTATATACCCTTCTCCATAGTTGTAGATCTCATGGGACAT
>JAYMTJ010000413.1:0-11242 GCA_036897525.1 Pelargonium x hortorum | reverse complement strand
ATCGTAATTTAAAATGCCTAATTATCTAAATAATTAGTCCACAGCTAATTGCAACGAAACTGAAGATCAGCAAGCACGTGGCATATTGGAAAGAAATATCAATGGACCAAATACTTGAAAACTAAAATAATGTGCACTGTAACAAATTTCTATTTTATTCTTCAGTGAAACCAGTCCAAGAATGCCCATAATTACTTTGAATCTGGAAGAAGAGCTAGCTGTAACAAAATCTGGTTAGAAAGCAACAGGTATCAAAGGAAAAAAAACAAGCTAGTTACAAACACAGAATAGTTTAGCTCATGTGATACCATCAAGTTCTTTGTAACAGTTTTGTAACACCTACGAGAGGGTAATCAAGACATCCATGGGAGATTAAAGATTTGCAGTGACTTACGTATGACACCAACATTTTCATAAAGAAGTCGATCCAAAACAGAAGTAATCAGATACCAAAGGCACAGTCAAAATTATAAGCTAAAACAAGACTTCAAACCACGGATCAACCAAAACTTCCTAAGAGAGAGAGAGAACGGAACAAAGAAACAAAATACCAAATTCCAATCAATAGAATCATTTACCAGAAAAAAAGCTTGAAATCCAAGTTCGACTGACAAATTTCCTGGAGGTTCAACGTTTCTGCAGCCCAAGATGCCCTTAAGTTTCTCCTAGGTATACAAAACAAGAGTTAAACCAGATAGAGATAGAGGGATAAGGAAGTCAAACCATCTAACTGAAACGAAGGCATATTTTGTACAATGCTAGCTTGGATTAGCAACAAGGAAATATGATGGCAAGTAGTCTATATTCAATTTCACCACAGCTAAAGAATAACACATTCCCTTAGTTCTGAAGACATGAAAACATAGTTCAGCCACCCCTCTCATTGAAGAGAGGTCAACCATTTCCTAAAGTGGTTATTGCACCACTTCAAAGAGCACAAATCCCTTAACATATACAAGCCAGAAAGCTCTAGCCCATCACAGACCCATAGCCATCAACGAAAGATGACACAAGACATTCTGAAGCAAATAAAATTTACATGCCCTCACAACAAAGGCTTTAGCAATCTGATAGATAAGCCCAGTATTGCAAGTTTAGATTAAGCATAAGTGACACCTACTATAAGTCCTAGGTATCCTAAAAACAAAGTTAACTAATCTGGTAAATCAAAACAGTTCTGCTGTACAAAAAGCAATTGCCTGCCTAATAGACAAAGAAGCCGTGAACATACACTCCCAAGATATGACCAGTCAGGACTTATATCTGCTCCAATCCAAAACATTAACACAAAGTTCTTTCCCATGCTAGACACCATAGGAAGTGTTAGATCTGAAAAACAAATCTTAAATCAGAAGACTAACTCATTGTGCATGATAATCGAGCTTCAAGCACAGAGATGCTCTTTAGAGAACTAGTTCAAAGAGTGCCACTTCCTACCACAAACCAGCTGAAACTTCAAAATATATGTCATATATATGCTGAATATAAAAGAAATAATGCAATTCCAAAAAATGGCCATCATTCAATCCTAATTTATTTGTTACCTAATACGAAATTAATAAATATAAAGAATAACAGAAGTTAAAAAATAAAGATAAAGGCAGAACAGCCCCTTGTGGAGACAAAATGCTTGGGCTTTTATGACAAAAAACCAAGTCGATTACAACGTTTCTTGACAAATTACAGGGAAAATAAACTTTCTTAAACTACAAAAATGGAACCAACTCATCAACTGATTAGTTTCGAGAAAGTACATTTTTCCTAATCAGCAAGGAAAACAATGTAGCACAAAACACTTGGACGGTCATGAGAAAATCTGAAACCCTGAACGTCAGAATGCTTTTAGTTATCATTACCATGTCATACAGCACCGGGTTAACAGGTTCAACCATATAGATGACAGTCTGCACAACATAAGGCCCATCATCGCAAACCACGTGAGATGGGAGAAGCTATGCAGCAAATGATTTCCCAAGATTATAACAAAAGAAAGTATGTGCACAATCCACCTACAACAGGTTCCATTCAAAATATATTTGCATCAGGTAGCAATACACACTAAACTGTCATTGGGCCATATCAAACGGAAAGAACAAAAGCTGAAAGGATATTAATTTAAATAATTAATTGACTAGAAGCCCCTGCTGGAAAAACACCCCTTTATTCAGTGAAGACGGACCATCATGGTTTGACAACTTAGATAATAATTATGTACCCATCTATAATTATAGACAAAGTCTGGACTTCTATCCTTACAATAGTCCAGCTAAACCTTTTACCATACACTTCATTTGACATGAGTAGACGGATCGCTCGCTAATGCTAAAGGAAGACAAGAGTTTCTTCTCAAGCACTACACTAATCTCACCCGCTTGATTCTACTAAAAAGGCTCTATTGCGACTTTAAGACAGATTTTGGTCTATTCTTGAATCCGAGTGTCGAAGTAGGTAATTTGATATTTTTGCTTTTGTTTGATTAGGAACATATGATTCATTTATGCATCAATGAGTATCACCAAACCAATCTGTGCTCAAATGGAATAAACCTGAATACCTTGTGCGATTGCAAATAAAGCATCATCATTGATCCTAATCCATAATACGCACTGCAGAAACAGTGCAGATCTGAATCAACATATTCATCTATCAATTCTTATCAGCTACCTGAAGCTCTTAACAAGTAATGTAATGCTATTGCAAAAGAATATTAAATTACCAAAGAATAATTACCTCAAATGAAGCTAATCTTCATCACTACTTATCTGTGACCCGTCATCATCTTCTCCGTATAGAACTTCATCAACATCGGCATCTTCGTCTTCCTCTTCTTCATCATCTTCATTTTCATCTATTTGGTGGCCACGCACTAAGATTTGAGCTTTATTACGGGTAGCCTCATCAAGCTGTTACATAAAAACAAAAACCAGTTAAAGGGCAAAATCTGAGGAATCACGACTAGGACAAGCTTGGCAACAACACTACTATTGGATAAAAAAAAATTGTAAATAATATATGGGAAATGCATAGATGTTTCAAAGAGACAGAAACACTGCATCGGAACAGCCTTCCAGTCTCTTTGAATGCCAACTAAGGATATACGCCACTAAATAATCCAGAAGCTGTAGTCCAAAGATATGCAAGAAAGAAACCCCATTAAACAAGTTTACCAACAATACTGAATTAACGGAGAGATGTGAAGACATAACCTGTGCCATTACAAGCTGCAAACGACCTGATAACTGTAGCAAAGGCTGAATAGCCACTCCCCTGGACTTAGTTACCTGGAAGAAAATAAGAAAAAGCTTATACGTCTGCAACAAATTATAATCCAAGAAAACAAAAACAAGATTATGAAGTCTAATCCATGGAAACGCATGCAAAATACAGAATATTGCACAAAATTGTTAAATTTCTAGAGCATTACACAAACATGAATAGAACAGCAGCAATAAAGTAATATTTTACATAAATAAAACTAGAAAACAGATTTTATTCTGACAACACAAAAGGTTTACTCAACATAAGGTTTAACTGTCCTGGTCTGTGATTTTACATCACTTCTGAAATTCGGCATGTAAGATAGCTGGAGACACAACACAACACTCTTTTGAACACTTCCAATCAAAATAATGATCAAACTCAGAGCATTTTGTCATGAAAATCAAATAGTTACAAGTTATCAATTTGCAAATATATTGTCGAGACATCATCTCTTCCCTGACGTTAATTTATGTCATTTACTGATAACCACATACTTCATTCATTCAAAATGAGTTTTTTCACCTCTTTCCTCAGTTTTCTCTCCTATTCCTTTACTTCAGTTTTTTCTTATTCATATATAATTTCTATAGAGCAACCAGCATGTGTAGGGAAGCTTTTGAGTGTGTAACAAGCCATATCTGGTATCTAGACTGACATCCCATTCCTAACCAGAATTGAAACACAACAATCATGTGCATACCAACGTTTGTGATATGGGTAAAAAAAAACCCGCATGCGTGTACCTTGTACAAGGAATTAAATAACTGCGAGTTTGGTTCTTGAGACTTTATACAAGAACCATGATTCACCAATATACTGTAAATCCATGGAAGAAAAAACTTTCCACCATATGACCTGCAGAAGACAACCAAAGTGTTCAATCTCGGTTAAATTAAAGATGCCCACTATATTGATCGCTTTAATGCAACTTGCTTGAAAATGAAGATAGTGTAGCAAATATTCTATAAAAATAACAGCCAAAATAGTACTACGCTGAAGTCCTGCGTTTTGTTTGTCAACTCTTCAATCCTTCAAATTTAGAGTTTTTAAGGCACAAATCACCATGAACATCAAACCAATAAAATGCCAATACAAAAAAGTAAAAACAATACAAATAATTTACAACAAAAAGCAACCCAATAATGAATGAAAGAGCAAGCGCAAACCTTGATTGCCAGATAGACACCAAAACTCCCAGCAACTCATTTGCATCACGAGGTGCCATAGATAAAACAGCTGATCTTAACTGATCAAGACATAAAATGAAGAACCAGTTGTAGCAATAAAAGATATGAAGAGGAACTGGGAGAGAGGAAGAGGATATGGAATCAAAAATACCACCATAAAGCACGATAAGAAACACACCTTCTTTTCAGGAAGATTAGCTTCAAAATCAATACCCTTAAATATTTCAGACTGAAGAGTGGATGTGATATGATCTTTATTGCTAAGTATACCCAATTCTTTCAGCCGATCCTCCATGCAAATTGATACAGTCTGCACTTCTAACTCATCAATGTGATCTGCCAATGATTAACAAATAGGACCAAGCAGAAAACCATCAGAAAAGGTAAAAGTTAAAGGTGCAGTGGGCATCTATGTTGCACAGTACTGTTGGGGACTTGTTGGATAGTGCCTGATTTATTTCATATTTATTTTATTTTTTATTGCTAATTTGTGTGTCCGACACTTGTCGGAAGACTGTCGGGACACTGTTGTGACCAACACGACACCAACACTCTATTGGAGGAGAGTGTTGATGTGTCATAGGTGGGCGTTGCCTTTACATTCAACAACAGCACACTTAAATTGGAAAAACAGACCCATAATAAATATGGGCAATGAATCATAAAGAAATTAAAAATGATGTGACCATGTTTTCTTTACTCAAAAACAGAACACTTACAGACTTACCGGTACCATGATAATAATAACAATAATAATAATAATACAAAATTGTATCATTTAAGCTACTGACAAGCTTTTTCCCAAAACTAGGTTGGGTCTGCGAGAATCCTCTAGCCGAACTCTTTAAGATTCTCAATTTGTATCTCCTTTTCCACTCCATACTATCCAATGTTATATCCACAGTTAATTCTTTGCATTATTATCTAGGCTTTTGTTATTACCATTTTCCACTAACTTAGGTCTCCCTTAAGAGCTTTTAGAATTTAGCTTCTCCAAATTGATTATCCCACCTTTCCGAATAGGGTCAATAATCTCTCAAAGTTGCATGCGCCCAAATCATCTTAGGTAAGGCGGGTTTCCCTCGTCTTGGAGGGACCACAACTATAACTTGAATACCTTCAATCTAACATGAGACATAAAGTATCACCAGCACCAAACACGTGTTCGTCAACTATAATGTCAACAAGAAATTTCGTGGACTTAACCCGTCTGACTTGGCATGTGAGCTCCCTCGGGGATCGAAAATTGTTTGGAACCGCCAACATTGCCCACACGTCGTTGAGTGTGAAACACGTGCCATATAGTAATATTGGTGTTCTTAAGGTAGCGATATGGCGCAACCCCACACCATGTAAGGTGAAGCACAACATGACCTGTGGTAACGCGGTCCCAAGGTAGCGATCTGACGCTACCCCACACCACGTAGTGTGAAGCACTATACGTTGGGTAGTAAGGTTGGCGCTCCCAAAGTATCGATCCAGCGCTACCCTATGTCATGTGCCTCTTACACAACACACCATGGGATTTTCATATTCACCTAAATGAACTATGTTCCAATTTTGCACTACATATCCGGCCATATTAGCCCATTCGAGAATCCCGAGCAGCGATCTGCTAGTCGCGCGTTGGAGGACATTCCTAATGGCTCAAGTTACCCTTCACTGCGCCCGAGAGGTAGGTGGAGGTCTCGAAACCCAGCTAGGCCACGGGAAGGGTATGCTTCAGAGGCAATCCAAGAGTACACGTCCAAGTCGTCACCGGCCAAACACACAACGTCACATCACCAGCTCACCACCATAGTTTGTAATACTCTCTTGAAGGGAAAGGGGCTCATTCCCTACAAGACTTATTAAATTGTTGTTCACACATTATCTAAATTGGTAGTAGTGCTTACTACTTATGACCTCCATGGTAGAAATTTTCATTATCACGAGCCACAAGGATTCCAAAGTACACGCTCATGTTTCCAATTAACGGGTATGTTCATCTATTTAAAAACCTAAACTAGAAGGATTCTAGAGATTTGAACAAACCATGTGGACAATAAGACTACACAAATGGTTTTTGGGATTCCCTAATTAAATTAGGCACATCACTAACTTCCGCCTTGCATTTTCATCTCTGCCACCCCATCTTATGATGTCGGAGTTTCTCTAGAGACCAAAACTCAATGGCATTAATTGGTTGTGTAGTTGTCATACAAACTCAACATTCAATTTAAGAGTAATTCTTTCACCAAATAAAACCCATGTAGCACTGTGTCATTTCACAATCCCATATATTTATTTCTAATGGTCTCTTCAACCTCACCATTCCTTATGTTATAGATACAAGATATCTAAAATGATATTGTTTTAATAATTTCCTTACCATGTAACATAACTAAACTTTCATCAACCCTATTATTCTTATTAGTTTCCATAAAGCGTCTCTCCATCTATCTAATATGTCATTAACACCTAACTCCATCAACCAAGACAATATCATACGCAAAATACATACGAGATGGAACCTCATCCAAAAAAAGTGCTATGTAAGCTCATCGTTTACTTAGGAAAATAGGATAGGACTTAAGGGTAGAATTTGATGTACTCCCATCTTGAAGAAACTCTCTCTTGCCTCCCAAGCTAGTTCTTACACTAGTTACCACCCCGTTTTATATTTCTCTGATCAAATTAATATAATGACCATGTACCCCCTGCTTCTAGTACCCACCATTATACCTCCCTACGAACCTTGTGTACCGTGTAAAAAAGGTTTAAAAAATTATAATCATTACGCACTAGACTCACTATACAACCTAAGAAGAGCCATTAGATATTTGATTGGGATGTTAATGTCCATGAACTAACCTCGAGGCCAAGAACATTGATTGTACTGAAGTAACAAAACAAAACAAACATTGGATGTCCATAGAATCAAGGAATATAAATAATTGGCAATTCTATGATTTTATTTACAATCTGCATTGAAGAACTAGTTTACCCTGTAGCATTTTTCTTTCTAATTTTATTGCCATATTTCCCAGAGAAAGTCAAGCATACCTTCAGTCTCCATAGCTTCACTCCGGTTGTGCACATCATGATTATCGAAAACCTTTGGAAGTGGAAGCAAGGCATCTTCCGCATTTGCTCGATCTAGCGCAGTAACTGTTAAATTAAAAGACAAAAAAAGAATCAGTGACATGCAAAATAACGAATGATGACGAATCATAGTCGAACAAAGTACTAATATTTCCAAACAGGAGCAGGGAGCTTTGAGTTCCAAACAAAAGAGGCTTGGGATTTTAACACATTGGACTAAGATGATTTCCAAATTAGAACCGGGTATTATAAATACCAAATATAATTACACGATTATGCTGCTGATTATAAGAAGTTTCACAGGGCATAAACAATAATTTTATTTGGAAACTACTGCTGCTGATGTTCGATAATCTGGTACACCATACCATGACCAACAAATCCACATTAACTGCACAGAATCGAAGAACAAGTTTTACCTCCACTTTGCACATCGAGCCTTTTCTTTGATTTGCGCTGGCTCACTGGAAGAAGAACCCCGTCCTGGACGCTGTCCAACTCTATGTCTGTGCCATAATGCATTAAAATTTTCTGAAATGATGGCTTGACAGGCAAACCATAGGCAATAAACACATCTCCACGTGCAAGTTTCGCGATGCCTTGTAATTTTGCAGCAAATATTGCAGGTAATGCACCTCTATGACCCTTAGAAAATGTTTCTTCAGAGGATAATGAAATTTTTGTGGGTTTGGCATTTCGTAATTCCTCAATATTCAGTCCGTGCCAAAAATAGCAAACGCCAACCTCAGAAACAGCCAAGACATAAAGACCAGCATTATCTACTCCTACATTGTCTACTGACTTGCCATCTAAGAAAACAGCAGGCTGCTCCATCGGAAGAATACAGCTTGCTGACTGCTTTTTGCTACCATCAATTTTCCAAACTGCAATTAACTTCTCATCAATGGAAGATGATATAATATACTTCCCGTCTTGAGTAAAGCTCATACAACGAACAGCTCCCTGAAAATTGACTGAGATTGTCACTACACTAAGAGAATATACCAGATGCACAGTGAACATGTACTCATGTTGCAGCATGAAATAAGATTATATGTTATGCAAGAACTTCTAACTGGATAGACTCACAGGATGACCAGCAAACTTTTGCATTTTTTTGTGATCTGAGCATCTGAAAATCTTCAGTTGTGCTGCCGCAGTTGCTAATATCTTCCCATCTGATGGTTTAGAAAAACAAACTCATACATGCAATAAACAACAAATAAACAAAAGCCATAAAATTAGAAACCATTTTTCCCCTTGATGATCATATCTTGCAAGCTTTATTCATACGTGGTTATATTGTTTACAAATATGCATTAATCTCATATCAGGATTAATGTACCAATATTTAAGTCTCTTCCACTAAATAGGTAATATCTAAAATAGGATGGATTTACGTCTCTTATTCATAAAAATCTGGTTGATATCCTTTGTATCGATCCAAAAGTGACAAATTGAAGAAATAGAACATCCAAAAATGAAAAATCAAAACATTTGCTACAGTTATGATAGTATAAGAATCCCACCTCAAACAAAATTCTATATTTAGGCAGCAACTTTTGACACACAATTGTTGCTGAATGCTAATAACTATATGGAAATCATTTTCAAAAACTATTATTTTGAAGATACTATATTCAACCAGTGATCTAAAATCAATGTATGGCAGCATAAAATTAATATGAAGCAAAAGCCATGAAGCTACAGACCTGGCGATACAGACATACAGGAGATTGCCTTTGTAGAAGCTCTAAACTTCCGCAACAGGTTTCCAGTAAGGGAATCAATCTCGCAGACCATCCCATCAGCACCCGCAGTGTAAACACATGACTTGAGCGTAGAAAATGAAATAGCACTAATACCTCTGCACAATGGAGAGCAAAAGAGAATATTGATGAATTGAAAAATAAAATTCACATAATATAAATAAGAATATCAAATGTTATAAAGGACAGTGTATTGCATAGCATAAGTATACAATGAAAATTTTACTCAGTCGTCACGTCAGCCTTACACCATGTTTCAGAGCAACATTCTTACTATATTTAGAACAATTTCACAGTTCAGAATATTTCAAAATTCAAACCACCATAAAAAAATAAAAAACCAATTTTCAAACAGATTATTGTTATTGAGTTTGCAAGTTCAGACCAAAAGTATTAATGTCAACATCCTGAAGAAAAAAAAACTAGCATCAGTAAGTATAGAAACATACAACTGACACTGTCTATTTGCCCAGACTTCAAGCAAATTCTGATGATCTAAAGATCGCTTACAAAAAATTAACCAGATAAGAAGAACAAGAAACAAAGGAAAGATAGGAGAAGAAATGAGGCAAAGATGACGGTCTGGAAAATATACCATGTTATCTAAGGCTCCGTTTGGATTGCTTGGGAATGGGTATTCTCATGTTTAATTGACTAAAGGGATGAAATATTTTTAATCCAAACAAGGGAATGGGAATCTCATTCCCATTCCGATTGTTGATTCTCATTCTCATGCAATCCAAACGGAGCCTAAGTAGAGAAGGGTACGAAATTTAAAAGGATACAAGGAAAACACTCCTAGTTTTAAAAATAAAAATAATAATAGTTATAAAATAGAAGGTTACATGGAAATATACACTCAGCACTTCAGAAACAAAGATTTGGAGCAAGTCTTATGCAGGAAAGAATACATGTAGAACTTCATTGCTCAGTTGATGAAAATAATATCAAATGTACAGACGGAATGAATTAAAAGAGAAAGTTGCCCAATTTACATTTATTAAATCCAAAATAAAGTCTCCAAACAAACTCACCCAGGATGACAGTCACTAAGTCTCCACTTCAATTGACCGGCAGATACATCAAGGGCTAAAACGTCCCCACTACCAGTTCCTAATACTAACAATGAGGATCCAAGCTTCCTTTTTTTCTGCAAATATCAACAGTTTTGGGCACAAAGATACTTGAGAAATAAAATACACAGTAATGAAAATCAATGATAAATTAAATATTTACCTTTCTATCCAAAGACAACCACTTCATACATGTGTAATCAACTGAAAGGTGTCCTCTTTTTGGTTTAGTATATATATTTGTCTCATCAGTTGAAACAATATCCGCAAATTCAGTCTGAATCTGACCCTTCAACGTGTCCCAAATCTAAAGAGGCAAAAGAAAAAATATTGTTTACACAAGTGGAACAGAGATGATGCATTATGTTCACATGTGAGCCTGCGTATATATGGAACTATTTATATCTTTTTTTTTATTCCTGATTTACATAGAAATGAACCTGCCATATTTGCGCTGAATAGAGAGAAATGCACAATTGTCATTACACATTCTGCTACATAGTTTAAAAAGAATTTCACCAACCTTAATTCGACCATCTCCAGAACTGATAGCAAAGAAGTCCAAAGATGGACTGAATGATGTCAAAAGATCTCTAATATTTGAGCCCATGATCCTGAAATGTGAACCCTAAATTAACAACAAAATGATTTTACAAGTTGTAGTTTCAAAAATATTTTATATAGTTAGCAGCAATGAAACCCAATAAAAAACACAATGACTTCATGTGAATCTAAAATGTTAACACTAATACTAAGCAGAACAGAAGCAGACTTGAATAGGCCAATACCACAACCTGCAATGGCGGAGCCAAACTTGAGGCTCAGCATGGGCACAATTTATACACCGAGGCTAAATTGTTGGGCAGCT